>VZTL01051950.1:0-22174 GCA_013400535.1 Scopus umbretta | reverse complement strand
AATCTTTTCGGTCTGCATCATAATGTGTTTCTCTTGCCTGCAAGATGGAAGAGGCATACTTAGGTATTCCATGTACTGTTATTTTGAACCAGCTGTTGATAATGTAAATTTGTATGAATATTGATGCTGCATGAATTTGTAGTGGGACATAAGAGGAAACATTCCATAAATTAAATAAATACCATAGGCATGTGTATAGAAAATCTCTACGTGAACGATACATGCTACAGACAGGGATAACTGTTTATTCAAATGCTGAAGAGAAACATAGGTAACCTGCCCATCCCAAGTGGTCATGAATTTCCACCTTAACATTAACGGCTGTGCCTCTTGTGTATTCATGCTGAAATTGATATCAAGTAGTCAGATGATCACATTATACTTCTCTTAAGCTACAAGAATAAAGAAACAATTAAATGAATCCAGCTGGACTCTCCTCCCTCCTCAACATAAGCCATATCATCAAAGTAAAATGCTTAATTAATTAGTTACATGACTTAATACATCATGCTAATGTTATCATCCCACAAGCAGAAAACGGCACCTGCAACTCTGTCAGATTACCGGCAGTAGTGGACATAGATCTGCGTAGGAAAAATTGGCTGGATGCATTTATTTTTCCATTACTCCCACAATTATTTTGTCTGAGGAAATGAGACATAAAAGTACTAGAGTGACTTTTGCAAGATTAACCAGGAAATAAGTAGCAGAACGAAGCTTTGACACTGCATTGTCTAAGTTAAAGGTGATTATCTAATTTACCAGTCAAAGCTTCCTTCCTATCTTTTAAAAGGTCATTTTGATATCTAAAAAATAACTTTTCAAAGAAAAATAAAATTATGTCCATTTTGTGAGGAAATCAGGGCACACATATTAAGCTGTTTGACAGAAAATGATAACAAGTCAGCAAGAGAATGAGATGTATACCCAAAGCTGATGCCCCAGTCTGATGCTTTTCTATAACCTCATTGCTTCCTCTGGGCTTGGGCATTTCATTTGTTTAATGGTATTTAAAGCAGTCTGAATTGTCATGTGCTGTTTTCTTTGTGCTAATTCTTAGGTGATAACCTCTTTTTGCAAACTGATACTGTGTAGCTTTTATGTGAAGAGTTTCAACCCAGTTACTGTTCATACAAGCATTCACTCACTTTCTAGCACTAATTTGGCACTCCAATGCACCCTTCATATCCAACTAAGAAATTGCCAGACATTTTTATTGGTTTAAAGAGGTTTGAAGGTGCTTTGATCCAAGAAAGCTGCAAGTACTCACCTGCAAATTAGGTGATCAGCATGCCATACCATTCAAAAGCTATGAGATTTTCCTGCCTGTAAGTCAATCACAACAAAAGATGGATCAGTTATAACAACCTAGAATCTCTGAACTCTCCTTTTCCACTTAGCTGAACCAGACTAAACTTTTAAAGTGCTATTGTTAGCAGGCACTTAAAAAAATTAAATTGGGGATGGGATGGATGGGTGATGAAAGAGAGGGAGAAATTATGAAAGATTTTCCTCCACACTATTTTTAATTTTCTCTTCCTATGAAGGTAACCTGTAACAAGATGCTTTCCCAAGGCTGTAATAAGCCAAATTCATCTTTGGTATAATAAGATTGACCTCTGTTGGCCAGCACCCAAAATGAGCATATTTCCCTTCTCCTGTAACACCATGCTGTTAATTTGTATTTTGTTAGACTAAATTTTTATGTCATTGCTCTTTCACTTATGAACCCTCTCTTCCAGTGTGACATTTTTACTTCGAGCTTGAGATTTAATAAATGATTCTAATGCCAAGCAGAAGAAGAGGGCTGGTGATAGGACAGATGGATTCATAGAGGGGAGAGTTGAGAGGGGTCTTTTTTTGTTTGCTTGGTTGGTTTTGGACTGTGTTGTTTATGGGAGCCAGCCTCTGAAGGATGCCTCAAAATTATTCATAGGCTCTCTTTCTCTGTAAAGCCTGTAATAGTGTTTCTAAATTTTGGGGTGTCAAATAAATGCACAAGATTGGACCAGTGTCAAGTAAATGCACAAATCTCTATTCCTGTAACAGCTATAAATTGGCAGTAGCTTCTATGTGCAAGGAAAAGCCAAACATCCACTGACACGCCAGAAAGGTTATTTCCTGTCTTGCAGTACCAAGGAAAGGCAAACCTTTCAGCAGTCAGAAAAATACTATGCCTCTATTTTGTGGAATGTCAGAGCAGACTGATGGTCTCTTCTGGTTTAAAAATGTGTAGCTTTCCTTTGTGCCTCAACCTTGCAACTTTTATTTCAAAAGCATGATTTGAGTCCAGAGAGATCTCTCTTAATCCAGGAGATAGCATGTTTGCCTGAAGGCATTCTTTCTCTAGATAGGTTCTCTTCTCAGGGGAGAGGGGGTGTATTGGATGTGGATCACACTTCTGGAGGTATTTCATGCAAACACTAGTTTTCTGGAAGATCAATCAGTAATCTATTTCCAAATCTTCTCGATGCTTGTCTGGTTGCCACGTAGACATGAGCTCAAATCTCCCACTCTTATGCTTGTCACAGTCTGCTTAAATGAGGAAATACTATGATGGGGTTTGCTTTTTGGTCACTGCAGATGTGTACCTGTAAAGCAATTATTTTCAACCGAGTTCCTTCTTCAGTTCTGCAGTGCTGCTTATGTTTTGGAGTACTGTGATTCCTCAGCATTTTTGGCTTTTGTTGTTATCATGGACATCTCCAAGACATAGTGCTGTGGTTCTACGCTACCCTTGCTACAGCTTTCTCCTCATTGATATTGCAACTGGCCATTTGGTAGCCAAGGGGAATTAAATTAAAAGGAGGCCAACAAAAAGATCAAACTAGAGTGTTGAGGCAGCAATATCAGCCATAATGAACCTTAGGGAACCTTGAAATAGAGGGAAAAATAGTTTGTAAGCAGTGGCTCCTAAAGAAAACTTTGACAGGTTCCTTCTACTCTGGTAGAACCCATTTTAGTATTCAACATATATTGTTTCCAGGATTAAAGCCCTGTTTCTGACAACAGCCTTCCTGAATATTGCTTCAGAAGCGACACTTGATGATGTTGTTGGTTTTTAACATTTTAGAGAGCAAAGCACTTTTCAGAACTAAATCATGGACAATGAAACAAAAGCATGGTTGTGTTTTCTGTGCTTAGTAGTTGCATTTTGGTTGTGTGATCTCCACCCTACTAATTTTTATACCTATTGTTAGGTATTTTAAAAATAAATGTATGGGAAGGAAAATTTATTAGCTTAGGTCTTTCTTCAGTCTTATTAGCCCAATTTACAGGCACATCCATTTGGCTTATAAGCCAAATTCCTAAATTTTGGAACAATTCTTGGTATACTGTGTTGTGTTTTAGCTTTTTGCAAAGATGGTTGCTCCAAATTCCCTTCCACTACCTTGTTGAATGAGACAGTGTTCTTGCCTTTTCCTCCTTGAAAATAATACCCTTCCTTTTCAGTGCAGATTGGTTTATGTCATTTTAATTCATTTAATGTAGTTTTTAATAATTTATGGTTACTGAGCTATTACACTAAAAAGTGATTACTTCAAATGACATTGCTCTGTAAAACTGTTACAGAGGGAATGAGTTCAGTGGAGAAATCCACATATTATTATCACTCCAATTTTAGTTGAATAATGTAATAATTATTTGAATTAAATGGTTTATTAGGTACAGAATACATTATATTAAATCACAACAAATAATCCAGGCTGTGGACTGCAAGCTGGTTTAAACTCCCAGAAGATAAGTATGTCTCTTGTACCATACTGCCTCTCTGTATGGAAGAAGTTAGTATGAACAACAGATTTCAATTGTCTCTAAGAACAAATGTGTGAGACTGTATTCCTTCTCCTTTACACGAAGTTCAGAATGATAGATGTAATAAAACCTAAGTATCAGACTCTTTCCTGATTTAGACACTGTGCATTTCCATTGACTCAATAGTCTGTAATGGAAGGTAAGTTGGGCAAAGTTCTTTTTAATGGGTTTTAATAAAAGAAATTATCATTATTCAATAATCTTGGATATAGTTCAAACCCTTTCCAAGAATCTGAACAGAAGACAGCTATGAACCATTGGTCACAGTCATGGCCAAGACATCTAGTAACTAAATTAGAGAAGGGACTTCCCAGCATCTTTCAAGGATATGAAATCATAGAATCATAGAATTCCAGGTTGGAAGGGACCCCAAGGATCATCTGGTCCAACCTCTTTAGGCAATAAACTGAAAAAAAATAGTGCTACTTTCAGGAGTCTTGGTCACCTTCAAATGTTTTGTAGGCAAACTAGTCAAAGAAGCCTTCAAAGTCTTCCAGCTAAAACTGATTCACCAAATGAGAAATGCACAGGATTTTTGTTTGCGGGTTTTTTTAACAATGTTAGGCCATACACAAGAAACTTGTTTCCTTTTCTCCATTTGGGTAACTGTTAAATCCATACCAGAAAAGTTAATTTTGTTCAGCTGCCTGTTGAATTCAGTTTTACTACCTATTTGCCTATGGATTTGGGGGTTTTCTATTATCAATTCTTATTGTTTCTATTATTATTATATAATTTTGGATTTTCTATTATTTTTGTTAGTGATTTGCTATTCCCTGTGGATTGTGAAAACCCATTTGAAAAGAGCAGGCTAAAGAAACGAACAGAAAATTAATGACTCCCTTCAAAATTTGAGATTCTTCTTGCAAGATGTTGGCTTTATATCCTGGAATACTTCAGTTCATTAGATTTTTCTGGTTTTCTTGACTCAGCTTACTTTTAAGGCTTGATATATGGAAAGCAAATTGGGCTGTTGTTATGGTTGCTTACCTCCTTCTGGCAGTTGCAATGGTTAGCTGCCCTTATGATTCATAATGGTTTCCCATCTGCTGCTTGCTTCTGTTCAAGATGCTGTGCATTTTTAATCTTTAAATTATTAGGTCTGGGTTAGTTTGGGGATACATAGCCCCCTCAGAGAGACTCCTAAAGACAATATTCTCCTACTGCCATTTCTTCCAGATGTAGATTGCCATTCTGTGAAAACAAGTGTCTGTAGTGCATGGAAGGGTGTGGTATGTACCCTAAAATTCTTTCTGAAGGGGAAAATTTAAATTCTGTTGTCAGTACTGACCCACTGTGGATCCATTTCTGTCTTCAAGAAGTATATTTGCAAAGTGGACAGCATCTCTTCCACAGGCTACATTAGTTACCTTTAACATTTTCTTAAACTGGCATCAAAACTGCAAGTATTGGAAGCAGATATGGTACCCAGGCAAAGTAAAACGTTCATGTAATTTATTTAGACCATTCTTGAAAGTAGGTACAGGTCTTAAATCCTTCTATTTTGGGGGTGCTCAGTCTGAGTCTTTTAAAGATTTACAAAGAGAAGAAAATATTCTTCCACTATAAGATGTCTGAAATTGCACAAATTTTAAAAAACCTTGGCTGAAAATATTTTTATTTGTAAGAATTCTACCATTTGATGTAAGAGAGAAATGCAGATGTTTCTCTGTAACTCCATTCAGTTAACAATGAAAAAAATGACAGGTTATTCTTGAACCCACTTCCTCCATTCAGGAATGAGGGCTTGCACACGCGCGCACACACAGACACAAAGACACACACACACACACACACAGAGTCTTAGTTCATTCCCCAAAGACATAAATAACTCCCAAGGAATCATAACAGCCTTTCCTGCCTTTTCAGGAAATCACCTTAAATCATGTACACAAGGCTTCAAAGCACCTTCATAGGTGCATGGCAGCATATAATTTAATTCAGGGGAAAAAAGAAAAGCTGCAAACTTCTTGACTAAATAGTTAATACTTGAAATGAACCATGCCACCATAGGCTACTGCAGATGAGGAATGACATTATTAAATATTTGTCCCTAAAATTTGCTACTAGGATTATTTATTTGATTGCTCTACCTATAGCACAAACACAAGCTTGTTTGGCTCGGTTCCGATCTCCGTTTCATGCTAGTTTTGCTGAGATCATAATTTATTTCATTATGAAATTATTTATGGTTCTGTGATTTTAGCACAGTAAGCACTGTGGTTTTCTCCTATGAGAGCAAACAGGTAACAATAATAGAGAGCCTAGACATCTTACTCAGATAGTTCAGCACTTCAAGATGCAGTTTTAATGGCCGAAGGCTTTGCAGTGTAAGTTGGATGTGTTCATAGGTTCTCTTTTTGACTAATGACTTGAACTGTGGTAGTGATGGATGCCCATTGACTATGTGGTATAGGCACATAAAGTGTGCAGCAGACTCCCCATAGCAGGTTGCCTGAAGGGCCCAGAAGGACTTGGGATGCAGCAGAGTTGGGGTGGCCCTGACCAACCATCATGGGCCCTTGTCTGGGATGTTGCGGCTGCATCATATGAAAGGAGATGTGGGAGTGTAACTCGCAGCCACTAGTGGTAATTTACTTGTGGAACACATCACCGTTCATTGTAGCATCTCTTCTGAAAATGTTTTCACCAGCTTTTGTAAGCTTGAATAACTAGGTTTACTCCTTAGATTTTAAGTTTTCAAGTTTTAATCAAGACTACCAAGCAGATAGCTTTGAGCTGTATTTACATCTTCTCATCCTGATAGGAGAAGCCTGAGTGCAATTCAGGTTCTGTGTCCATATTTCATCTTCTGTCAAGAGGCCATTCAACAGCTAGAGATGGGCAGGAGGGTGCTCCAGCTCTTCTCTTCAAATATGTTCTCTTTACTTTTTCATGGGGGTTGGGACTAGAGAAGAGGAAAGGAAGGGGCAGGGTTTCTACTTACAGCGCTGCTTTAGCCTAGTTTAACACACACAAATTGCAGCCTTCAGGGTGACTCAAGGAAGAGTTAGCAGATTTTAAGACTCTTGGAATTATTTAAATAATCTTTGGATTATTTAGTAGTTTCTTCTATGGCTCAAGAAATGCATGCTCTGGGCAAATTCTGCCATTCTGAAAGCTTAAATCCATGCCACATGTCAGAGTATAAAACGCTTTTAAATATGTGCATGTTTTTGCTATGTTTTTTAAAAATATTGTCACAGAGTAACAATTTAATCTTCACAGTCAAGCCATGCGTGAAATCTGAATGTGTCCCTACCTGATGCCCTACTTGTATTGCAAAACAGATGTTTGGTAAAAAGCATAGAAATATTTTGAGGATATTTTTCTATCACAATGAGATGTTGATGTATTGCTGCAACCTTCTAATGTGAACTCCTCCCTACAAGTTTCTGTCTGCTTCTAAAATATTTTCATGATCTTCCTGAGACTAACAGTAAATCAGAGTTGACAATCTACTTAAGAACTTACAGCAAAATATTATTAGTTTATTAGATGGCTGTCTATGTTTTAAAGCTATTTAAGAAAAAGAAGAATCACTTTTGAAGATTCCAAGTTTGATGATTTGGACCAGATCCTCAGCTCACTGTAACTCAATTGATCTCAGTACAGCTGAGGATCTGCACTCTTTCATTCAATCAAATTTTTTGCCAACCCATTTCTTAACTCATGAAATTCTGCAGGTTCTAAATAATGCCTGTATCTTCTCCTGTCTGTAATTTGAATAAGATTAAGAGCTTGTTTGCCTCCTTAGTAATGGTGTATCGGGCACACTGCACAGTGATAACAAGCACCCTTTTAAAAACAGCTTCATTATGCTCCCTTCAGGTACTGGCAAGGACTGGAGGCGAGATAGTGGGTGAGATGGATCATTGAGCTGATCAGATATGGCAACTCCTGTGTTTTCTGCGTTCTCAAGGACGACAAGATTTTAACCAAGCATAAACATTTTACAGCTGCCTTGTAGAAATCTGTTTTATTCGTTTAGGGGTTAGGGAAGAAGGTAAGTTTCCCAAAGGTTGTGGGAAACATCTATAGCATGGATGCATAAAATGATGATGGATTTATATTTAGCTGACAGTCTGTAGCAGACAGTTCATCGAGGAGCAGAGCTCAGAGTCTTTTATTACTTTGTAAAAATAAACAAGTGTATGTGTTGCTTCTCGTTTTCACATGGATTGCCATTTTAGATAGGAACGAGCTGCATAAGACTTTTTCCCCAGGAATATAAACACCTTCTCTATTTGTTTGTACTTACGGATGGGGGACCTGAAAATGGCAAAGACAGATATAGTATCTTATACGAATAGGTAAATGTCTGACAAATAAAAATGCTCGTGTTCTTGCATTTTTTTTTAAAAAAATGAGTATGTGCAACATATTTGAGGCAACGACATTTAATTGTAAGAATCACTGGAAGAAAGTGTTTTACTTTGGTATTCAGAAGAAATTAGAACTGAAGGATAAACTGAATTGTGACATCTAATAAGGAGAGAAGTAACTAAAAAATATTCAGTGTCAGGGGGAATAAGGTACCTAACTCCATTAGACCCTTTCACAAACCTCCACAGTAACCTATAATCATCTTAAAAGCTTAAATATTTTTTTTGCAAATTTGGCTTCCAGACTGCAACTCAGAAAAATACCCCAATGGGGGGTAGCCCCATAACACATACTTAAAGTGAGCTCTTCAGGACAGTGATTTGCTTAGTCATGTGTGTTCCCATTTCCCAGCCTTAAGAAGAACTGGTGACAATCATTGCAGTAAGAAAATCTTTTATCTTTATGTCTGAAAGCTTTGTGAGCCTCGGTGAACTAGCGCTAATGAAACATGCATAAGGAAACACAGAGTTGGTTTGATTTTTTTGTTCCTTTAATGCTGTTTTGGAGTGTCCTTACAAAACTCATTGCTCTGTCTGTGTTCTCTTCTCCCCAGAAAGAAGCTCACTATAAAATGAGAAGGCAGAAACAAGAATCTGTTGATGGATTAAACTATAAATACAAGTGATAGCAACACTTTTAACAAAAAGCCTGTTAACTACCCTTTAAATCTAATCTTGCCACTTGTAGAGTCAGAAATTCAGAGAGAAGAGTATTCAGAGCTGGAGGGGACACAGAAACAAAATAGCTGTGACAGAGCCCTGATGTGGGTAGGTGTGACCGGGAGGCGAGGAGCCCACTGGCACCCAGGCTGGCTGAGCCCCGGAGAGGAGAGCATCCCTCTGCCAGCCTGTGGAAGGGGCCACAGGCACCACCAAGGGCCCCTCCAATGACTGGCTGAAAAGCTGCAAAGTTGATAGCAAAAGCAGATTTTTTAGATGCCCATGGATTTGAATTTCTTACGTAACGTGCCCACTGTCTGTATTTTCTAAGGGACTGAAAGAAAAGCATGCAACTTCCTTGGGTTTCCAGTGATGTTCACATCCCTCTGGGCTGTTTGAAGTGCTTGACTGAGATCATATGGTGTGCTCACAGATGTGGCATATTTATTCAGCAGAGTGCATGCATTTAAAGTCAATTTGTGTGCATGCCAGTGTGTACAAATATATGCAAAGATAGCTCAAATTATATAAATATATTTATATAAAATTAGACCACTGTATTTTCCCAAGGACAAATGCCTCATTTTGACATATTATGCTGAGGTACCTCTGTTGTGACATAGTGTTAGCCTTCATGCCACTGTTGCTTAACGTCTTTTGCATTCAGTCTGCCTTCCACCTAAATGGGAAGGAAATACTCAGTTTCTGCTACCGTATAGCCTAGATATTTGTGGGATGACATTTTATGTGTGCTACTTTTTTTTGAAGTTTCCTGGAAGTTGTTTCAACTTCTGAATTTCACTGTTGTCACCACTTCAATTCTGTCAAATAAAATGCATTTAATATGTCTGTCTGTGATCATATGTTGATATTTTGTAGAGGATATTGTTTCCCTGTCCCTTGAAACATTTCAATGTTTCATATCACCCATTTTCAGCTGGCCTCTGTAGGTGTGTAATGAACGGAAAGAAAAAAAATAATCTAAAATGAATGTCCAGTGTCTCAGGCTTTGTTAATGCTTCCATAGAAGCAATGATAAAATTAAAGAGTTCATATGACCTGGTTTTGACAGGTGGCAGCATCTTGCCTGCAAGCTCATTGTGTTTCCCATCTGGCACAAAGCAGTAATGACAGTCTATAAATAGGTATTAAACTATTTTTGTCTTAACAGGTTATTTGTTTTCCATTTCACTAAAGGTTGCTTGAGTGCTGATGCTTGCTTGATGAGAGTTTGCGGCGGTGGTGCTGATAGATGTCCTTTAGCAGGAGGTGCATAGCTCTGCATACATTACATGGATGTATGCAGACTCTTACTGTGAGGCTCAGAAGGGGGAACTACGGCTTCCTAGGCTGCGCAGGCTCTGCTGGTTGTGGTACCCTTGGTGGCCTTGTGCACAGATTTACATAGGCAGAAGTCTGTTGCCTTTTTCCCTGCTGCAACTCAAGCTTTCCCTGGAAGCCTGTTGAAGCAGTACAACATACCTTCGGCGAAAGCGACTATGTGTTCTCCGGGGATCCATGACATGCTGCACGGTGCCTTTGCTGTGTCCAGCAGACATATCAGATATATCAGACATATCCAGCAGACATATCAGTCCATATCAGAGGCTGATGATGCTCATACATGCCTTAAGTCAGTCTTGCAGGGATAGGGTTTTTTTTAATACTTCACAAGTATTTCTGTTACAAAATAGAAACAATTCAGGAAAACTGTTAGCGAGATGAAATTATTCCTGGTCCCTAGAAAATTCTCCAGTGACTTCCATATTGTGTCATATCATAGCTAGTTACGACTAGGTAAGAATCCTTCTCTTCACATACTGTCTCGGTGAAAGTGCCTATGCTGCCATGAAGTGACTTCTAGTCAAAGCTGCCTTTTAAGCTTTCTCAGTAATAAAGGCTCCAAGCACCAACTTAGATGCCTTCAAAAGCCCCAGACTCAACTATTTCAACTGTTTCTGCAAAACTTTGCCTGCAATACAAGTGTCACTATATGAACTGGATGTGAATCCTTGCTACCTAATTGAGATGTTATTTAAATGCGTTCCCACATCTCTTCATTCCATCTTAATTAAAATCAATAAGAATATTGATTAAAAGACCATAATACAGTCTTTTTTAAAAAATGTGACTATAGATGAAGACTGTCTTTGTCACAGTAATCTCTTTAGAGTTGTTGTTGCAAATAAAGCCAGTTACTTGTTAAATTCAAACTTGGAATTAGTTCTGATTGTGCATTGTAGGGCATTCTTTTTATTATTTGATCAAAGGTCTCCTATTTCTGCGTTGGTTTTATTACTGTGAAGTCGTGAAGCTGTTTGGTTTTTTTTCAATCTGCATTTCTTTCACCCTTGACAACATTTCTAAATATGAGTGAGAAAACTCTCTCTTCCTTATAAAGAGGAATACAAAGTAGAGAGACATATTTTTGCAGCTTGTTCTGAGAGAAAGAAAACCGTCATTAAACAGTGAATTCTGACCTTGCATGTGGGAAGTCATGGACAGGATCTGGGCTTTGGGAAATATTCAGCATGTGTCTGGTGACAACCAGGCCCTTTGAGATATGTGTCCCAAAACCTTACTTGGTTTGGATATAATTGCAGTAGCTGTAGACATGAAATCAGATCCGTTTCTTCTGATTTGTGATGAAAGGCGGTCACTTCAAGTTCCCTGTCACAGTTAGGGACTTTTCTGATTGCTAATAGGTCTCACTTTCCTGAAACAAGGGAGCCAACAAAATGATTTTTTATTATAAACATCCAGAATATTCAGCCAGTTGTGTTTTAAATTCCAGGTTTCTATACTCTTTTTTTGGTTTTAATATTAATGCACTTCTGTATTTCATTGGAATTACAGTTTGTTGGGGTTTGCACTGTTGCAGAATCTCAAGGGCACAAAGGCTGTTAGCATGTGTTGAGTAGGGTTTTTTTATTATTTCCTAACTGGTGTTGGGAACAAGACCCTGCTTCTAGTCAGCGAACAGACAATGCATTCAGAGAAACCTTTCCCAATCCTTTTTCTGGGTTATCATCATCCTTCCAAGGCAGCACAATTATACATTAGAATAATAATAAACCCCAAACAGGTAATGACAGAGAGATTGCTCTCCTTTCCTCCCACCTCAAGTCATAAAACTGATGTCTCCATAGGAAATGTATATGAATGTTTCTGTTGTCTTTTTCTATTTTAAAGTGCAGAGAATCATCTTTGAACCTTTCTTTTTTTCCCTTCCTATCTCTTCCCATCTGCCACTGCTCACCACAGTGTCAGGATCAGATGCTCCACTTGAATCCTACTCTGGGGGATCTCACCTGTCCCACCAATTTCCTCCTCTTCTGCCTGTTTTGGAGGCTCTTATCTTTCTCTGGGCTTGTAACTGTGGACTGCCTGGAAGCATGCTATTGTGGTATTTTATGTTAACAAAACTTCTCTAGCTCCCACCTGAGTCTCAGGTTATTTTTCTCCTCTTTCGTTTCCTTTCCTTTATTTCCAAAACCCCCGTGCTGCACAGACTTCCCCTGCATCTCTCTCCTCGAGTCTTTCTTGTCTGCCTTCTGCCCTTTCCCTACCTCAGAAGCGGCATGAAGCAAGGCTCCTAATGAGCTACTCCTTGATCAATTTAAGGTGCATGCCTCTAGCTTATTCTTCTTGATTTTACTGCTGCCTTTGACAAAGATAATCACTCTCACCTCCTCTGCTTTCTCTCTTCCCCTGCCTTTTGTGATTATATGATACCCTGATGATGTGTTGTTGACTGGTCACCTACAAATGTGAAGCAGCAAGTAGTCCAAAGGACAAATAGTTCTGACACCTGCAAGTGAAAAAATATTTCTGTGATCTATTAAGAGAATACTTAAAATCCTTTCTATATTCAGATGAAGTTCTGTTTGCAAACGCTTCTGAATTGAAAATAATTACAAAAGAGATTCTGATATTCTTCCTGCAAATTGTACAGTAGCTCCAGACTACTCCAGTGAGACTTTTCATTTAAATCAGTGGGACTATTCCTGCAGTAAACAATAAAAAATATTGGAATAGGGTCAAAATAAAAATTCTATGAATTCTTGACTATTGCTCAATTGGAAGTTTCACATAAGGGATTAGCACTGCAGGATTTGAGAATATTTTTCCCTTTTGGTGTTCAGAACCACAGATACTGGAAGGAGCATGACTGGGGAATACTAATTCTTAATTGGTTGAACTGCAACTCTTTTAGCTGATTCTCCTTTTCCTTCTTTGGGTTGCAAGAAAGGGATATTGCCTTTCTTATTTTAAATAGTCAACTCTTCCAGGTAGGGAATTTGTCTCACTTAATATTCATAAAGTTTCATTCAAGTGGAGAGTTCTGTATTAGTAATAGGTGATTATCATTAAGAAGTTCATTATGTGCAGGCAGAGTACAATTGGGTATACCATTTTCATGAAGAGTACCATAAGGGTATTTATCACCGTTCAAAAGCTATCACTTCTGTGCTTGAATTAATGGGAAGCTTTCAGTGCTGAAGGTGATGCAAAACAAACAGGCAGAGTAGATAATAAGGTTATAATAATATTTTGAGGATTTACATTGTTTGAAATGAAAACATGACTTCAAATGCCTATAGAGATGACACAACCACATACCTGTTAAAATTTATAGAATCAGGAATTCTCTATGGTCTGCTGATTATTAAGTCTGGGTAGTATTTGTGTCTGCAAGATATGACACTCATACCATTTGAAATGTGTATCATAACCCTCTGATTTAATATAATGTTCATACAAGTTAGAGCTTGCAGCATATCTCATCTAGAGTAAACTACAAGACCAGAAAAGCCTGAAGTACACATATTTGTACATTGCAGTTTATGTGAAATTCAGAATCAGTCTTCCTTCAAGGTTTAATCTAGTCCCATTATTTCCCTCAAGGTTTTTCCATTCTCTTCCAGCTTTATTAGGTTTAGAAAGATCTCGATGGTTGCATCTCTTTTTTAAGTGAATTAAACTCCTCTTCAGGTAACCCTAAGGTATCAATAAAATACTTTTTACATATTTTCCTTTAAAACTTTATTTAGACTAAAACCATTTTAATTTGGCTCCATCCTTTTGAAGAATATAACTAACATTCAGGTAAGGGTCATGAAATACGCAGGTTTTGTATCAAAAGTCTACCTGGATAAAAATTAACACTGTGCAGTTTTCACAGTGTCCAGGTAAGGCACTGTATGTGTAGGGGTGCATTTGTATGCAGGTAGGTGCGTATGTATGTTTGAGTGTGTGTTCACTTTTCAAAGTGCAAAGGACTGAGCTTTTTCACCCTCTGAGGGTGCTTGAGGAAACCCAGTCATGAAATAATGAAGTGAAGCATATTACTTATTGAATGTGTTTCATCTCAGTCTTGTGAGAAAGTCTGCATGTCATATAAAACCATTAGTCACTGTTTGCTGAAAATTGGGCTGAAGCTCAGTTAAAAGATGAGAAGAACTTTCCCAAATTTTTTGTGACTGCAGCTCTCCGCCATTTGCAGTGATTCCTGCCCACTCAAAGTGAGTAAATACTCTTAAAACAATTCCAGCTGCTGAAAGTGCAGAATTCTGATTTTCATTTGATTTCCTTAACAGCATAATAAGTTAACTCATAGGAAGAAAATGAGTGACCAGAATTTAATTCTTCATCTGAGTTTTTTATGACCTTGAAATTCTGTTTTAATTTATTTTGCAAACGTATTGAGCCACTTTGTCAAGAAATCTGTATCAAGCCTATAACATGCTATTGTTATCTGGAAAGAAACCATTGCTATATCAGTTACTCCCTCCCCAGTAAAATATCTTGCCAAGAGAACTTCTTCATTCTTACTAATCTGGAACCAAACAGGAAAAAAAAAACAGTTGTGTTGAGCCACAACCATGGTATCAATGGAAGTGTTCTCAACTGGTGTACACATTCAAAACTGTGTTGGTTTCTATCAAATCATGGTAAATTGCACCACTGAAGAAATTTCCTTGCCTTTGTCATAATGGTGGTACTGGTTTTTTTTTTAGTCTTCTGTCACTGGTGAGCAGGGTACCATACCTGCTCCTCCCATTTTCCCAGAATCCCAAAGTGTCTTTCTTTTTCTTTCTTCTACACCATTTTTGTATGCTTGTCTCATACACAGTCACTAAATAATAGTAAATTAAATTAAAATGAAGTAGCCAGGTTTAATCTGTATTCTTTTCCTGCTTGTTAAAGATTTATTTATTTATTCATTCATTGAGAAAGATGCTTTGCAACAGGATCTATTTGACAAATCATAACTCATGGTGTTCATTGTCATCTCTGACTTATTTCTTTGTTTTTATTTAAGGGAACCATGCAAAGGAAAAACAGAGAAGAAATCTTTCCTCACTGACTATACTAATTATGCAGAGAGCCTGCCTGAGTTTTTATATGAAGATTTACTGATATATTATTTGATTATATCTCTAATCCTCATTTTTGATCATCCAATAAAACTTCCCTGCTCTCATGTTTTTCATTTTTATTGGGAGTACAAAGAATAGGTCAGATGCAACTATTCTATCATGGTTTCTCTACCCACCTATTCACAGTTATGTTAAGCCTCTTTTAGTACTGCAATATGATAAAATGATACTTCTTTCTCTTGCTTGATTCATTCTTTCATGGAAGATTTATGTATGTATTAAATTTTGTGTTATTTTTTAATATTGAAGAAATGAATACATCCTATTCTTTGACTGTAAAAACGTGCTTCGTATTTGGGGAACTGAAAAAAAAGGTAGTTAAGGCTGCAGGTGTTTTTTAATTCCAGTGGCAGTTCATTGCACAGTTTTGGAGATGCCCCAGAGAAGATTCATTTCTTGCTTGGATGATCAGTATATTTGCAGTAAATAGTTGCACTGTGACCATGAAACACAGTTATGAACTACATAGGTCCTCATTTTGGAGAGTTAGTAATCATCACCTCCTTGCTTTTACCAAGATGTCAGTGGCAAACCACAATTTGGAAAGCAGTGTACAGCTTTGCTTTGACATTTTAATACTCCTAGGCTTTGAGGCTGAATCCAAGGGAAGAGGAATCTACAGGACCAACAGACTCTGAAAATTGGTCCTCTGTCACCCTGGCAGCATTTCAAAAAGCTGTTACAGAACCTTGCTCTTCTGACAGCTTAAAACGCCCTTCTACTTTTCAGCCTAAACATCTTAGTAGTCAGTTCACACCAAATTGTTCTTTTGCCAACATCTCCTTTTGCAGTTAGCTAGCCTCATTCTTTGTATTTACCCAATGGTATTCATAGACGAGTTATAGCTAGTCACAGGCTCTGAGAGGGTGGGCTGAACAAGCTGTTTTTTTCTGGTTTTCCTTTCCAAGATGGACTTTCCATCCTCCTAATCATCTCGGCACCTGCCCCAGGTTGTGTTCATCTTTCCTAGACTTGAGGAACCAGAAGTCTGTATACTTTAGCTGAGGACTGAACATCAGTGCCTTTGGCAATGAGACAAACTTTCCCTGTCACTGCTGGAAATAATGTCCAAGTCTCTATTGAGAAATAAAAAATAAACCAGTCCAGCCTCAGCCTCTTTCCCTCAACACAAGTATCATGGTAGAGCTCGTGTCCACTCTACTCCTCTAGGATGGGATGAATTTCTCCATATTGCCTATGGGAGTAGACCCTGGCCTGCACTGCTCTGCAGAGATTTCCCTGGACATTACAAGAGATGGTGCTAGCTCACAGGCCAAAGCTGAGCCACCGGATGTGAGAAGTTAAGTGGCATGGACACCACACCAGATCATGCTCTGCTCCTGTTCAGCTAACTAGCATAGACACAACCTCTGTGGCTGTGGCTGCAGACACACTGAGGTGTCTACTGCTGCATCACACGGGAAGTTCACAGGCTTCCTGTGACTGAGACTTACATCCTGATCTCTGTCTTCCCCTGTTGATTAACTCCTGGCTGATATTTTGATTGGTTCCCAAGTCTATGAACTTACATTTCATAGTGAATTTCATCCCATTTTAGTACTTTTGCTTTTGAGGTAATTTATGATTTTTGGATGGTATCTCTATTCCTTTTCTCTGCTGATAGTACCTTCCAACTTCATGTCCTCAGCAAGTTTTAGGGGCCCACTCCAACGTTTTGTGCCAAAGTTGTTAATGAAAATAGTAGATTAAACTGATCTTGAGATCCAATTTGAGGGACTCTGCTGGTAATCTTCTATAGCTCCTATAAATATAAATGTCGATGTTTTTTCTTTGGGTTCTTTAGCCGTCTTGCAGTTCGTGCCTTTCTATTCCCTATCAGTTTGCCATATGGGACTATGCCAAATAGTTTTATGAAGACTAAATACATTGAATTTAGGGCTTCATATTTTCTAGAAAATCTCTTTTTTAAGACTCTGTTTTCCCAGCTGCAGAATGAGGGCCAGGACAGCACAACTGCAGAGTCAGGGTTCTTATATTTTCTTACATGCTGCTTATATTTTCTTTTGCACCAGCTTCTTCCTTCTCTTCCTCTATCTTATGGCCTCTACAAAGAATTTAGTAATAAATTATTTTAATTTTAAAAATATGTGTATTTTACCTGAGCCAAAGATATTTTGGCTAACATTATTGCTGGCAGAAATTATACATTTACCTGTAAGTTAACGTGGCAACTGTCATTGTGAAATATTGTACAGTGTCACATAAGAAATGTATTCTTAGAAAGAGAAAAGGAGATATTTCTGGTTTGCTAATGGGAAACTGAGGCATAAAGCTGTTAAAAGCTATTTTAATGTGTTAATACAGAAATTGTTCCCAATCTCTTCTAAGAGTAAGGTCTTCTCGGCAAGAATGATCCTAAGTGTACAAATAAAATCGGTCAATTATGCTCACTTTTCAAGCCTTGCATGTTGAAGACTTACAATGTCATACACTGTAGCTCAGGAATTGAGAGGGCTACCGAACACTCTTAAATACTTTCTGCAAATTAAATTGTTTGTACAAATTTCAAAAGGATAAAAAAAAAATAAAATATGCAAAGCCTGATGGGTAATTCACAACAAATTATTTCCTTGGCTGACCTTGAAAACAAATCCTCTTAGAACAAGTTAGTTAAGACTGTTTCACAGCTGGGTTTTTTTTGCCATTTCTTATAAAGTTGCCAACATGAAGATGGTATTTTGACTATTGCTAGGAGCTGGTATATGACCACCACTAATTTTTCATGGATAAGAGATTGCACAAGTTAATAATTTACAGTCTTTTCCAACTGATTTCTCAAAAATCTTTAGTGGTTTTGAGCTTATCTAAATCACTGTGTCTTTATTCTTATTCTGGTTTCTAACCCACCTACATTTCTCACCCCCTTCCCTCTTTGAAGTTAGAAAATTGGGAAAACTTAATGAAACTTATAATTTGCAATTTGTGCATATAGTTTCCTGTATGCCCTTTCCCAGCTGTCATTTCACTTGCCTTCTTCATAGCACTATTTCTTATCTTAAAATGAAATTAATTTACTTCTTCATCTCTTTTTATCAATCTTGGTTTTTCCTTTTCATAGATAATTTCTTCTTCTCTGTCTCCATTTATTCAATGAAATTTCAAGTCTCTTCACCAATGTACTTTTTTCTCTGAGCATTTGAAAAAATTCTTCTTAGCCTTGGCACTTGTGTGCTCCATTATAATAATCTGTCATTTGGTATACCATGCCGTGGGTTTTTACTTCTTTTGTTTTTATTTTTATTTCCCTGCTGCTTTGTTTGAAATTGTACAATTAGGGGTCACTAGAAGTATCTAATTCTTACTAGTTTTTGGGTTTATCTTTATTGCTCTAAACAGGCTTACAGACTGATTAAGAGTCCCAAAGCAGTATATTGAGATACGGGAAATACTTGAAACTCCTCATTAACATTCGCTGGGTTTTGTTAAATGAAAAGTAATTATGAGTTCCATTGTGTCATGCAGGTAGTCATTAGTGTTGAGTATGTCTCTGGGAAATGAGATAGCAGATCAGAGGAAAGTATTAAGCTGTCTACATCTATTTGGATACAATAACTATAATGACATCCAAGAAACCTGAATGGTTCATGGTGCAAGTAATTTTCTATCATTTTTTCCTTTCTAATTTTTGTGATATAAGATCATTGTGATTGTACAAATGTAGCAAGTATGCTGTTGTGTTTCTTTCCAGTGCAGATTTTGTATAAGCTTCCCTATTCCAAATAACAAAATAATAAATATTAATAACGGTGACATTAATACAATTTTAAAATGTGCTGATATATTCCTTCTACTTTTGCAGAAGATGAATGTTGTGCTGTGATTCCAGTCTCTCTGAGACTAAGGAATCCTTTGGAACATGACCTAGTTCTCCCAAGGGCCCTGGCCTCACTTCACCTGGAGACAGGCACAGGAGGAGATGGAGCATGCTTGAGGCTCATTCACAAGCCTCGGTTCAGTCTGTAGCAGAATCATAGAATCATAGAATAGTTTGGGTTGGAAAGGACCTTTAAAGGTCATCTAGTCCAACCCCCCTGCAGTAAGCAGGTACATCTTCAACTAGATCAGGTTGCTCAGAGCCCCGTCCAGCCTGACCTTGAATGTTTCCAGAAACGGGGCATCTGCCACCTCTCTGGGCAATCTGATCCGGTGTTTCAACACCCTCATCATAAAAAACTTCTTTCTTATATTTACCCTGAATCTACTCTCTTTTAGTTTAAAACCATCCCAACCCTCCGGTGTGTCAACGGCAACACTCAGCTTGGTGTCATCTGCAAACTTGCTGAGGGTGCACTCGATCCCATTNGGGACTTTGCTCCCCCAGTCCCTGTCTTGCAGCCTGTCCACTCGAGAGGTGGGGGAAGAGAGGCTAGCTAGTGAAGACTGAGGCAAAAAGTCATTGAGTACCTTAGCCTTCTCCTCATCTGTTGCGATCTGCTTGCCAATCTTGTTCATCAAGGGGAGGGTACACTTTCTTTGACCTTCCTTTTCTGGCTGACATACCTGTAGAAGCCCTTGTTATTATTCTTTGTGTCCCTTGCCAAGTTCAGCTCCAGCCATGAGCTGAAGCATTTTAATAGCTTAAAACTGGGCCAAATGAAGAGATCTTAAGAGATTTTTAAGTAGCATAAGAATTTAAGCCACAGAACCTCTAATATGGATCTCTTCTCATAAAATTCTACAACCCTGCTACCTGCTCATCTGCACAGCCAATGTAGTTTCATTAAGCAAAATCAATCTAAACAATACCAAATCTACAAATTTTGTTAGAGATTATTTATCAATTTAGAAAAAAATCAAATTTCAGTTTTTTGTTTTTTGTTTTTTTTTTCCAAATTTCAGTATTGTGTTATTAACTGAGTTTATCTATGATATTTGTTCACTCTTCCACCCTCATTTTCTAATGGGTCACAAAACTTGCGTTCATATCAGCTCTTTTGTCATCCCAATATATGCAAAACATTTGTCTTATTATTGTTTTCAAACTAAAATAGACATGCAGACAGTTGCATGGACTGGATTCCTTATAGGCTGTATGCAAGGGTCTCAGAGCAATGCACTGCTTTTAAGTAGAGGCTGTGAATTCTTTCACAATACATATGCTACTCCACCCATTCTCAATCAACCATATAAACCTTGCTTTGCTCTCATCTTAGGCAAGAACTTTGAAGCTGTGTTTCATCCTTCTGATCTAGCTGTCTAATGCTTTGCTTTTTCCCAAGAGTATAGGCATTTTATGTGCCAATGGAAGTGATAGATTTAGCCACAGGGAATGATGTATGCAGACAGTAGATTTCCTGCAGTTTTCACTGACATCTATCACCTTTTTTCCATATACAAGGTTTATTCCAGTGGGTCTTTTTCACAGAATTTAGTCAGCTTGTTGAGCTGTTTTTATGGTACTGCACATCCTAGTGCTATGTATTACCTCTTACCCAGGATTACAGTGGAAGTGAGTCTTCCATAAATATCTCAGGGCACAGTAAAAGGCTTGAACGTAACAAAGAGAACATCTGCTGAAATTGGATGTTTATGTCATATGCTGTACAGTATATTGTTTCTTGATGCATTGTATTAAATTGCAGAAGTGCCACATCAGATCAGCTATGATGTGGTATGCCTGTGTTATGTGGGTTTATTCCCTTTAATATTTAAAGATTTATTTACCTTGTTGTATCTTTGCATTTCTGAACAGAAATCAGGCAGCAGTTGACTTGCATTTTGATTCCAGAGGGGTGAATAGCAAGTAAATAAGACTTTCATTCCATGCTTTGCAAAATACAAGCAAGAATAGTGAATGCACACAGTGACCATTTTCCACATACCTTGTTTTTGCAGAAAGTATTTACCAGGGAGATTTCATTTACCTAAAAAATGCCACCTTTCAAGAAAGCTAAAAGCAAAAACCAAAAAATATAAACAAAAAAACCCCTCCATCACACTATTTGCAGTTCCCTGAGATACTGTCACAGCAAGTTTTTTCAGCCATTTCTGCTACCCAGGTGCCTCCCTGGAATGTGAACAACCCCTGTTGCAGAGATGTGTGGGTTGCAAGGAAAGTGTCTATTTTATGTTCTGTTAATGCACATAAATTAAGTTAAAAATCCACTCCTATTTTTTCAGTTGTTGTTAAACAGTGGAATAGTGGGTGGAAGTCAATTTCTTTGACCCATCTTCCCTGCCTGCCCCTTCCAGCTCCTCCTCAAGGTCATGCTTACTGCTATTTTCCAGGCAAGTATATTTTAGAATAATTTTTAGATTTTCTTTCTTTATTTTTGATACCAATTTTGAACCACAGAAACTGCAATGGTTTTGGTGTGATAGATTAGAAGACTCTTGAGTTATAATACCAAATAGGAGAAATTCTTCCCAGAAAAGCCTCATCAAGTTCAACTGCTTTAGTGTAGGTGTGCATGAGCAATTATCCACATAGCTGGATAGACTGTTGACAGTTATTAAAGCAGTAAAATTGATACTTTCCCTTATGAAATAAGAGATATTTTTTCTTTCCCTTTTGCTCCCTAAGTATTCTCAACTTCTTCATTTTTCAGCATTAATAGCTAGCCTGATCCAAAGTTTCACTGGCATCAGTAAGCTTAGTAAGAGATTTCTTTGAAGTGTTAGGAGTCTGAAATACAGTTCTATAAGTTATAAATCAAAAAGTATGTGATTTTTTCTGAATTGATTCTTGATGAAAACAGTCGTTTCCCTTTGCTCTTAAAAGTAAGAAGAAAAAAATCCTGAATTGGGAGGAAACAATTTACTTTTTACTTTTTTTTTAGTTCTTATGTCAGGAAATTTGGAATGGAAAGGAAGTTACGTGAGAAACGGTATCATTTAGGTTGGAAAAGA
>VZTL01051943.1:0-18227 GCA_013400535.1 Scopus umbretta | reverse complement strand
ACCCAAGGAATTGCACCATGTCCCTGTGGTTCAGCAGGGCATCGCCCTTGGGATGCGGCAAGGGGATGTCCCCAGGCTCTCCTCCCTCACCCAAAGGTGTCCCGGGGGGGGGGGCAGGGGCTGCCACTGTGCGGGGCCAGCTTTGCTGACTCAGCAGCGCATGCCCTGTGTAAACGCCTGCCAGCTGCTGCCCTGGCCACTGTTTGCTCAGGCTGTGTCGCTCTGTTTGCCTTTCAGGGATCACGATGGAGGAACATGGCCTTTCAGCCACCGGCAAATGGGGCAAGGCAGCTCCAGGCACCTGCCCCAAGGATCCTCCATCATCTTTGCTCCTCCAGCCCCTACCTGGAGCTGGTGCAGGCTGCTCAGTGGCTGCAATTCATCAGCAAGACCCAAATTAATTCCTCAATGCAGCTCTAGGAGCTACAGAAAAATGCATCCACCACAGCATAACCTGTCTGCCACGCAGCCAAGAAAATTATTTATTATAATTTCCTTGCAATAGAGATACAGAAAAAAGCACCCACCCTCCCCAGGTGCAAACAGCAGCAGCTGCAGCTTCCATGTAGGGATCTATGTACATCACGGTGTAAAGTCCATCAGAAAAAAAATTCAATGCAAGTTTAAAAAAAACCTCTCCATGTACAACCTAAAACCAGGAACCAGAAAAAAAGTGGTTGAGAAAAATAGGTTGGGCCCCTCTCTCTTACTATAAAATATATATATTTCTAAGGCGACATTTCACAAAACCAGAAGCAAGGTTCCTAAAGAGTCTGAGCTTGCAGCCGAGGACACCACACAGGCACAAATCCCATGTGAGAAGCTGGTGTAGAAACGAAAACCTCCACCCACCCCACGGCCTCAGTGGTCAGCATAGTCCTTGGTCTCCACCCCAGTCTCGTTGAGTACTGTCGTCCTCACGATGGCCTCAGTGACCGCGTAGGGGTCACAGTTGGCTGCTGGCCGCCGATCCTCGAAGTAGCCGTACCCATCTTGGCCGACCTGGCGCGGGATGCGGATGCTGGCACCTCGGTTGGCCACACCAGCAGAGAACTCAAAGATGTTGGACGTCTCATGGTGGCCGGTGAGCCGCCGGGAGTTGTCCCTGCCGCCCCGCGGGTCATAGACACAGATGTGGTAGTCGTGTCGCTTGCTCAGCTTCTCGATGGCAGCTTCAATGTGTCTGTGAGAGAGAATGGGGTTGGGTTTGTTGGCAAGTCCATTTGGGGTGTGTTCCCATGGCCAGGAAGGCTGCCACCCCCTCATTCTGTGCAGGGATGAGGACAGCCCAGGGGACACTCTCATATGACCAGCTGCTTTTAAAATAGAATAAGCTGTGACAGCCCCAGCCCTGCCTGGTGCAGCCACCCAGGTACAGAGACACACGTGCTACAGGGAGATACCACATTGCCAAGGGCACCCCAAACCTCCCGGATACATCCCAGGGACCCCCCCAGGACTCACTTAAGACCCCCTTCTCTCCGCATCTCCTCAGTGCTGTAGTTGGTGTGACACCCGGCGCCATTCCAGTTGCCAGTCATCGGTTTGGGGTCCAGAGTAGCCACAACCCCAAAATCCTCACAGACGCGGTGCAGGATGAACCGAGCCATCCAGAGGTGATCCCCCATCTCGACGCCTTCGCATGGGCCCACCTGGAATTCCCACTGGAAGGGGCAAGTGGATGCACCAGTGAGGACAGGCAGGTTTGTGCCTCCCCAGCCATCACATCCCTGCCACCCGCCTCGGCGAGGGCTGCCAGCCTGGGCTATGGCTGAGCTTTACCCCTTGGGAATCAGCAATGAGGATGAGGAGTACTGAGTTAAGCAATGGGACAGCTTTAGCATGCAAAAAAATGGGAATAAACTGCTCATGACTAAATAGAGCGAATCAGAGGGTTTTAAATCAAAACAGGGGTAAATAAGCACCACGTCTGCCTTTGAGGCTGGTGCTGGTAGGCAGGTTCCCCCAGCCCACTCTGCAAACAGGGCACGGGACTAAATGAGGAGCTTGTTAGTCCTTCCCGGAGCTGCTCCCTTGCTGACCAGAGCCGGGGTTGCGCCACCCATGGTGACTAAGCAGGGGATGACACATTTATGGCTGCTGGCATGGCCTGGCCGAGACTGAGCCCAGGATGCAGAAAGCAGCCAAGGAAGGACCCTGAAAAAGTCAGGGCAAACAGCAGTGTCGTTAAATGTCCTGCCTCGGCTGCACTGCAGATAAGCCTCCTGCTTATCACTGCCACATCAGCAGCAGGACAGTCAGCGAGTCGCAGACTACAGGGCCAAATCACCGTCGGTCAGTCTGGCCACCTGCCTAATGCAATCAGGGACTACCTCTGGCTAACTCCTAAATAAACCCAAATTCCCCCTGAGCCGCTCCCCAAGGCCACGTCCCACCCAAGCTTCCCGTCTCCTGGGGTAGAGGAGCAGGACGCAGACACCCATCACTCCACATGCCGCTCCCGCAGCCCATCCTGGCTCACACCATCCCCTACATCCCTGCTCCACAGGGGAAGGAAAGCACAGGAGAACACCCAGCTCTGCACAGGCTGCCAGAGCTCAGACTGAGCTGTGGAAGGAGCTCACTGCAGTTTGGCTCAGCTGGGATTTTGCTTGCCTGCCCCAAAAAACAGGGATTTGCACACTGGCACAAGATAGGAGAAAATCAAATGTGTACATTTTCATCCTGGCAGTGCAACTGCTCCCATCTAGACAAAACCAACGTGGGGAGTCACTGGATTTGGCATCCCAGAGGAGTTGCTAGGTTATTCCAGCCTCATGATAACTTGTATCCATCACTGGAAACAGGGGCTGCGTGGGGCTGTCCACACGTACCTGGGAGGGCATCACCTCTGCATTGGTGCCACAGATCTTTACCCCCGCATAGAGACACGCCTTGTAGTGGGACTCCACAATATCACGCCCATACACCTTATCTGCTCCAACCCCACAATAATAGGGGCCTGGAAAGGAAAGAGGAGTCACCACCCAAGTAAAGCTTTTGGGAGCAACAACATCACTGTAACATAATCCCATCACTCCCAGGTACCAGCCATCATCTGCAGAGGATTTATGGTGTTGCCCTCCATGGTGTATCCAGCCACCGACCCCTTCTCCAGGACCAGCAGTGTGAGCAATTCATCTGTGCAACTTCAGCCTTATCTAGGCAGTTAAGCAGGACTTGTCATGCATCAGCCGGGAGGTGGCCAGGAGATAAGGGAAGTTCGGCTTGGTCTGCCCCACGGCACCTTGCTGACCCTCTGAGCATGTCAAGCATCCAGTATTGTTCTGACAACAGCCAACATTGTTCATGGCTAGAAAATTCAACTCGCCGAAGCTTTATACGGCTCTTCCTCATTCAGGCAGATCAGACAAACATCTTCTCCCCGCCTGGGGGAAGAGAGATGTTGAAAGCGGCTGGTCCCCACAAAAGGATGATTAAGTCAGGTTGGGAAACCCCTGGCTCTCTCCCAGGAGGCAGCTGAGGCACTGGGGCTTGCTCACTGCTGCAGGAGGGCAAGATGTGCCAGCCCTTTCCTGAACAGCTACAGGGAGGAGGTTTTTCCCAGCAAATTCTCCAGCCCTTGCCAAACAAGTCATGCAGCTGAGCTGTTTGTGCAACTGGGGTCCGGTGGGAGTGGCACTGCTGGCCGGCTCATGTGAGCCACGGGGCACCCGGCGCTCTTGGCAAACAGCTCCTAACCTCATCCTGGCTCCTGCCTGGTGTCAGCCACAATGGGAAAGCTGCACCTGAGTTTGGAGATGGGATGCCTGCCGCTGGGCGGCACCCCCCCAGGCAGCAGGGTGGGAGCCGAGGGGAGCATTTGGGTCGGGGAAGGGAGGGAGCACTTACCCTGTGGGCCGGGGAAGCCATTGTCTGGCCAGCCGTAGGGGTGGCCATTGATGCCCAGCAGTGTGTACTCCTGCTCCATCCCAAACCAGGGGTGGCTGTTCTTAACCAAGTCCATGACTTTCTTGCACGTGTGTCTCAGGTTGGTCTCTGGAAGCAGAGAGGTCCGGGTTAGACCCGTGCCGTGGGCAGGCACCCGCCATACTCTGCTCCATCCCGTTCAGAGGTCAAGACTCCACCACTGCCAATGGAAGCCTTAAGGAAACCGGTGAGCAGATCCCCACTTCCTGCAATGCTTTCTGCTCACTGGTTTCCTCCTTGCAGAGCTACTCCATCATCACAGGATCAGGCCACAGGCCAAGGAGATTTAATTAGTCTACTCCCCAAACCACCACCAATGGTCCATGAACATCCCCCTCTTGCACACTGAGAGACCAAGAGTCATACCCCAGCCCTGTCCTACAGGCATCTGGCAGATCTGGGAACAGGGACTATACATCTCCCATCACTGCTTCACCCCCATCCTCTTTCTACCAGCCTCAGCTTAATTATCCTTATCTTTCTCCTGCTCTGTCTTTCTGGTTAGCATCCATGCTGGCTGGATCTGTCTTGGCCCTTTGTGGTGGCAGTGGTGCTCAGGGCAACCGGGGCTTTGCCAGGAAGATACAGATATCAGAGAACCATCCTGACATGGGACAGCGGGCCAGACAAGGGCAATGAAAGCTTGGATTAAAACACCATGGCTGAAAAACTGTTGTCACAGGGACAGGCAGCAAATTCTACCTTCAAATTGCAATAAAAGACCCCAGAGCAGCTACAACATAAAGCCTGGGGCGTGGGGCTGGAAAGGAGCAGTGACATCTACCTTGCACTGATGGGAGAGGGGGGGAACTGCGTTGCCCCCCAGAGCCCACACAGCCCTTAACATCCACAGAAACCCACCCTGGAAAGAGCCAGAGGGTGCACCCCTCTCATCTGCAGGGTGTCCAGGGCTCTGGGCTGAGGTCTCTGCCCTGGCTCCAGCCCCAGGAGCTCCAGGGCCAGGGGCTCTCATTACAAATTGCTCCAGCAGAGGAGCTGCTGGGCAGAAATCTCAAACAAGACACTTCCCCCATGGCTGAAAGGCATGACGCTGTTTGAAGAGGAACCAGCTCTGTCTTTCACCATCGCTACCCACAGCCTCCCCTCTCCCAGGCAGATGTGTGTATCACCCCGCAGATGCCATCTCCCTCCCCCCACGCACCCAGTAGGGACATGGCCCCACTTTACCAGCAAATAACCAGCTATTTGCCAGTAAATAACCCCTCTGGAAGCCCCTCAAACCAGCTCCCCCCCCTCTGTCTGGGGTTTTATCAGACGGACAAGACAGAAACTGGGACTGTCGACTACTGCCTGCAGCGATAAGACCGAGCGCTGGCACGCTCTGGGGCTGCTTGCAAAAGGTCACCTCAAGACAGTCTGTGCCAACCCAGCAACTTCTCCCTCTTTTTCTGCAGCTGCCTATCAACAAAGAGAGCAGCCACGAACCCTGCCACTTCCAGCTCCAGCTGCCCTGCTGTAACCCGGCAGCCCTGGGGGCTGGGTACGCTCAGGCTCAAAAACCAGGTGATGCCTTCAGTGCACTCAAGTTGGTGAGCACTGTGAGCTCCACATCTCACTGCACTTCTCCTCACCCTGCGCTGCTATAACAGGTTGTTGCAAGCAACCGCCTCCACCAGCACTTGAATTTCAGAGCCTTGGGCCAAGCAATCGGTGCCGAGCTGCTCCCTGGTGCCAGCGGTTCAGAGCGAGCGGCCCCTTGCCATCTGCACCCTAAATAATAAGGGGGTGTCCCTCAGGAACTGGGGGTGCACGCTGGAGGTGCTCACCTGCGGGTTTCCTGTTGTACTTCAACACTTCACAGAGCACCAGCTTGTTGGGGTCCAGGCAAAAAGGGTCCCTAAACATGCGGACGGGCACCAGGAACATGTCGCTGTTGGAGCCCTCCGCCTGCGCCGTGCTGGAGCCATCGAAATTCCACTCAGGGACATCTGCAAGGCAGGAGGGGGACAGAGCGGGGAGCAAGGTTGGGCAAAGGTGTCTCTCATACAGATCATGCTAAGTGCTGGTGGCTTAGACCCTGGCATGGAGCGCCCAGAGGGCACCAAGTACTGTGGGATGATGGCCACAAAGGTTTTCTTGCACATCCCTGGAGCCCACGGTACTCCCTTAGCATCAGTGTGTTCACCCCCACCAAGCACCAGGCACAGGCAGGACCAGCCCCGGCCACTTCACCTCCCTCTGCCAAATCCCATCTGGATGCCAACACGTCTCCATGCCTGTTTGCCCAGTGGAAAGGGGCGAGGATCTTATCCTCCCCTTCCCACCCAACGCTAATGACAGAGATTACGGATTAAGCAAACCGCAGCGACGCAGGCCGGATATTTACTCTGCCGCTTGATACAACCCCACCAGACAAACTGCAGCAGGTATCACGGGTGCCACACAACCAGGGAGAGCAAGTGCTAACTCCCGCCACCCAAAGCAACCCAGAACTTTTCCCTGGTGATGCTCAGGGCCCTCCAGCATGCCAACCATCATCTGGACCAGTGTTACCTTCGATGGTCTTGGGCTCCTTGTCAAGGGTCCTGCTCTTGCAGCGCACGCCCTCGCCGCTGCCGTCGATCCAGACGTAGGTGACCTGCACCAACCCATCCTGGGGCAGCCTCACATACTGCTCCCGCACCAGCTTGTTCAGCCTGGAGCTGTGCGACACCGACATGGCGACGGCCCTGCGAGAGCGCGCAGGTGAGCGCAGCATCACCCCCGGCCCATTTCNGCTGCGGCAGCGCGGAGGGCCCCGGCCCCCTCCCCGGGGGGTACCGGCGGAAAATGCTTTTGGTTAGAGTTCCTTTCATATTCAAGTATGACTTACTAAAAACGATAACTATCATACTGTTAAGATATCACTTTACTCGTAAACAACAAGTTATTTGCTAAAAACCGCGTTATTTATTAAAAAATAACAAGTACTACTCATTGAAAACGCTATTTACCGCCTCCCGCCCCCCTTGCTGCAAGTGTCCTCCCTCCTGGCACTTTGTTTTTGTAGGGTTGCCTTCTTACATGCAAGCGGGTGTTTCACCCCCCAGCCCTGCTCTGGGGTGCGGAGCCGGTGAGGCTGGCATGGCGTGCACCCCCGGGCACCCCAAAAGCCTCGCTGGGACCATGCCCTGCAGAGGTGCGATGCCTGGGAGCAGACGGGAGTGCCTGGCCAGCCCTGGGGACACAGGCAACCAGATCCCTGGGGACAGGGGCACCTCAATGCCTGGCAGCCCTAACACCACCCCTGTGCCCCCCATCCTGCCCTGGACACCGCAGGGACGACTCCTGCCCACCCGGCTTCAGCCCCTCATGGCTGCAGGGCTGCGTCTGCCTCCCGGGTGTCCATGCTTCCCGGGTGTCCATGCTTTGAAGTAACGAAAGGCTGAGGGCTACCAGGAAAACACCGAAATCACCCACTTTAGCCCATCGCATCTATAAACCGTTGGGCTAAAGTACATTTTTTTACATTTTTAAGCACCAGGAGCGTAGTTAAGTACCTTTACAAGCAAAAATGATCCACACACAGCAATAGCTCCGATTTGATTTACAATCAGCTGAAAAACCTCAGCCAACAGGTATGAGTTTGAGTAGATTATTTCAATACAGCAGCAATTTCCAGCTATGGACCTGAACCCAAATATCAATTAGATTAATTAAACGGGCCGCTGCCTTTTCAGTTTTCCATAGATATGGCGTTACAGGGATCACATTTGTTAGAGCAGCCAGATCCAAAACGTGCCAGCGCACAACCGGGCACGAACGCAGATGCAGTGCAAACAGCCCACACCGGCGCCTGCCGGGTGTTATCTCAAATACTATGGTATTTTTTTTCTGGGAGGAGGACAGGATTTCAAATAAAACCCCAGCAAACCCAGCTGAGTGCGCGCGCCATGACTTTCCAGGCTCAGTTTTTAAGCAGTTTTTCAATGCTATGAGAGGAGAAAAGGTTTTAAAGCATGACTGGGCTCCAAAGTAGTTTAAGCTTTTGCTAATTCCCCCGGTCTTTAAGGCAGACTCATGCTTGTGGCTGCCTGACTCACCCCCAGAAATGTTTTTCTGCAAAACAGTAAAACATCTGCACTGGGGCAGCTAAAAAAACCCCTTCATGGTTGATGTCCCCCCAGGACACCTTCTTGACAGGCATGGACCCACAATCTGTCCCCCCAACACACGTCCTCTCTGGGCACCGACCCCAAATCCCCAGCTCCGTTTTACTTCTGAAGGTGTTTTGGTCCCACAGGCAGATAAACAACTGGGAAGAAACCCGAAACATCTGCGATTGCACAAGAACCAGGAAGTGAGATTGGCAGAGAGAGAAGCAAAACTTAATTAGCAATTTTAGTCCCCGGGGTGGTGACATCAGTGGCAGAGGACTGTGGGAAGGACAGACCTCACCAGCCCCATCGCCCACGGGTGCTGCCCCAAGCAGAGCCCACGTGAAGGAGGTTGGCACCCAGGGGTGTGCCTGATGTTCCCCAGAGCAGCAGTGGCAGAGCCATGGGGTCTCTTCTGTGTCACCCGTGTCCTCGATGCTGCCCGGGTGACATGCAGGGTCTTGCATAGCTGAAACTGGGATGCAGCTTGAAAGCAGCCACCTCCCTCTCTGGGGTATTTTAGGGACACATCCACAAATGTTGTTGCAAAGCTCAGCATTTCCTCATTCCTGTTTGGAAATCGTCCCAAGCAGGGCAGCAGTGCAGGAGGAAACATACCCCTGGGTACGCAACCCAGTGGCAGTGTTTCCCGGGGGCGTTGCAACATGCAGCCAAGCTAGCACGAGTGATGGACGTGTCAGCGGCTCTGCCAGGTCCTTTGGCCCCATGCACCTATCTCTTCCTGCTTGGGGAGCTGGATCCTGTGGGACTGGCTTCAGGGCTGGTGAAGTAGGGGCTGATGCTGAGCTTCCACAAAAAGCAGGGAAGATGGAGATGGACCTGCATCCCTTGGGAAACATCACAAACCCAACCTGGGGGAGAGGTGAGCCACCTCTCCAGAACCTGATGTGTTGCATCCTTCATGGCAGGCAGCAGGACCAGTAACAGTGTTTTCATATGAGATGCCAGGGTTTGGCCAAGACCCCGTGCCCCCCCGAGTCAGCTGGGTGTGGGGGAGTTTCATATTATTCCTAATGAAAGCCCTGGCTTCCTCCCTGGATGTGCCCAGTTGTGCAGAAACACCCCAACGCATGACGGGGCTCAAAACCATGGAGAAGTGAAACAAAATTCGGGCTGTGTTAATACTCACTAGTAATCTGGTTTGGGGAGCAGAGCTTCTCTTTGAATGGCTGGAACCACTGAGCACCAAAATCCCAAGATGGGGAAGATGGAATAAACAGTGATAATTCCTTACTTGGTCAAAGCCCACCTGGCTCCGGGAAGGCAAACACCATGTATGGCTGCTTGGGGGCAGCAGGGACAACGGCAGCCTGCAGGTGCATGGCCAGGGTCCCATCCCTGCCCAAACACCTCAAATGAGGCAGCTCACCAAATGTATGATGGATGCCAAATTATTTCATATCAAAAGGGATTTTACCAAGCAGGAAAAAGTATTTCTGCCATATAATATTGGGCACCTGCTTATTCAGTTTTTCTAGCAACCTTGGGATCAAATCTTACCTCACCACAGTCTAATTCCAGCCGTTTCTATAGCATCTACTCTATGATACACTAATAACACCAAACACAATTCACACCTGCATCCTTGAGCCTCTTGAATAATATTTTATCCCCCAAGCAAGCCCCAGCCAATGCACTCCATGCTCTTTGCAATCAGCAGGTTCCTGCCCGCTCCCCTCTGCGCCAGGTACAGTAAATATTAACCACCACGAGGCACCCAACTCAGGGAATCAGTGACTGGCCCAAGGTCAGTTGACCAGAGGAGCTGAAGGCAGGAAGGGAGCAGGGATGTCCTTGTAGCAGTAAAAAGGTTACAGAGTAAATCCCCAGAGGACTTTGCTGAAGATGGTTTTGAGCTGTGGCACGGCACAGAGGAGTTTCTTGAGATAAAGGATGGCAGGAAGAGAAGCTGATTCCTGATTTATTGCTACAGTGCAGACCAACCATTGCATCTGTCGCAGCGGCTGAGATGTCATCCTGGTACCCACAGGGATTGTTTGACAGCTGCAGGCGATGTTGCAGGATGCAGTGGGGCTGTTCCCTGTCCCAGCACCTTGCTTTTGGGTGACAGCCATCAAGCTGCAGCCAGTGATACCCAGAGAGCTCTCTTGGGGACACCTGACCAAGGCCTAAGTATTCTGAGTTTTTATCTCGCTGACTTTGAGACTTTATCAGCCTTGCATTTTCCAGGGCATTTTCCAGCCTTGCCAAGATACATCAAAGATATTATAGGAGCCTTTGCTTTAATAATAATAATAACAACCTTAGCAAATTTTTCAGGTTGAAAAACTTCAGTAACATGGTATACTTTACCAAGAAGAGGTTAAACACGGGCTAACTTACCTCCTAGGGTGACTTTTAACACCTTCACCCCAGCTACAAGCTGGTACTTGCAGCAGGGCAGGGGCTTGGAGCTGGGGACCCTGTAGCCTTGGCTGTTAGATCACTCCTCACACCTGCCCAGGAGGGATCCCCCCAGGTACAGGGGAAAGCAGAGATATTGGGATGGAGAGTTTGTTTTTTACTCTGAATTATCCTCTAGAATTCAGGATGCTACTCAGAACCGAGGGAGTTTCACCCTGGTTGGCCCTCTCCTCGTGTGTCACGAGTTAAACCCCAAAAAGCATCTCCTGGAGCCCTGGACTGCGGAGCCCCAGGCAAGAGTGTTTCCTCACCATTTCTGGTGGTTTGTCTCCTGTCCAAACTGTTTGATGGGGAGATTAGAGGGAAGGCAAAGAGCAGGGTCTGCTTGGGGAAGCCCAGCACAAACACCATAAAGGGATTAGAGGAGTTGGGGGGAGAGCAGGTGGGAATTTTCCTGTGAGCACCACTGGGGAAGAAGGAGTTTTCTCTAGCCAAGGGGGATGCTGCAAAGAAAGGCTGGCGGGCAGACAGGGGTTGCATGGCCCAGCAGGTCTGCAATAACTGGCTGGGAACGCTGCTAGGTGCTGGGATGTGGCAGGAGGTGGCCAAGGTGGGTCAGGTCAGTGCTTAAGGATTTAGCAGAGACTACCCAGCACTGTGCATAGCAACATCTTTTCCTGTATGTACACACAAACACATATATGCATACACATACACTAAATTCTTTATGTCTGTCATACTGGAACATGCCTGGGGAGCCCACAGTCCCAATGTGAACAGTACTTTGGCGGCCACCAAAATGCCCAGCACCAACACGTGCCTCTCCTGTAAAGCTGGGATCCTCATACTCAGACTCATCCCACTCATTTCCCCCCCCCGACACACACTGGCAAAGCCAGCAGCAGGAGAGCCCACTCAGCACACTGCTTGCTTCTATCCCAAGGGAAGCCCAGGAGACCCCAGATTGTGGTTTTCCTCCTCTGTACCTCTGGGAGGGCTTCAACCCACTGGTAGCTCCACATCCAGCAGAGCCAGCCCAGTCCAGGCATGGGAAGCCCATGGCAGGGGCTCTCCCTGGCACAGTGGAAGCTTCAAACCCTGCTCTGAACCAGGCAAGGAGGGATTTCGAGCAGGTGCTTGGCTGTCCTTCAGCCTTCACGCACATGCAAGGGCACTAGTGTAGCTGCCTCTCCACCTTCATAGCAAGAGATAAAGCACTCATCCTGGAGTAGCTCAATGCCAATGTGTTGAAGTTTTGTCCCTTCCTCCATGTGCCACCCAGGCTGGTTTTGACAGCTCCTTGCTTAGCTAGTTTGGGAGGATACCCTCCCACGCTCACACATCTCCCGGTTGGCCACTGTGGGAAGTGAGGTCTCCTCTCGGCAACAGGGAGATAACACCTTGCAACACCTATCAACTTTGAGGAGCTTTTTCAAGGTCACAGAGAAACCCCATTTTTAAGCCAGTGATTCCCCTCCAGCCTCGTGGGTCTGGTGCAAAAAAAATCCCAGGCTCCCTCACAGCACAAACAGTGCATTAGGGTTTGTTTGCAGAAAGCTCTTGTAAATTATTTTGGAGGTTATTTTCAGCTTCAAGGATGTGTGTGCATTTGTTAGGGTAAGGTTGCTCTCAACAGGCAGCAGAAAGGGCTCACAGAGCAGGGGCACAGGGCATGTGCTGCCCTGAGCATCCTCATGCAGCCCCTGAGCATCCCTGTTCCTCCAGCCCACAGATGGAATAAAACCCAGGTATAAACCCCAGGCAGTTTTCCCCTGCAAGGTTGTTTGAATTTACTTTTTGATCCTCTGGCAGTCACTTCAGGCTGCAGGAGAAGAAACGGGGGAAAAAAAAAAGGGGCATGTGGCACATGCATAACCTCAGGAAGCCAAAGCAAAAGGAGCATATCTCTGGCCAAGCAGCTACAATTTGCAGATTGCCAGCAGAGGGAAAGCAGCACAGGGCAGCTCAGCACAAGTAGAAACACTAAACCCATTAGACAGGTGAATGGCCAGGCAAAGTTTCACCCAAAGCCTTCCCCTTCGTCACCCACAGCCCAGAGGCAGGGGAGGAAAGGCTGCCTGCAGGAGCTGCAAACCGGGGCTGCCCCAGCTTGCTGCAGAACAGGTGGTGGGGCCAGGGTGCCGAAGGTTTCTTGGCCATTGAGAAGGACCAGTTTCCCTGTGATCTTTGTCCAGGCAGACCTGGCAAACTGTGACTCACAGGGGGAAGTTCCTTCTCATCTCTTTAGAGAAAGAAATCACAAGTCAGAGCTTCCCACATCACAGCCAGGAACCCCATCCTGCAGGGGTCTCACCCAGCTCCCAGATTTTTCTGCAGCTATTTGCTGTGGGGCCAGGATGAAGGATCCCGTTGCTGCCTTGTGAAATCCCTCCCCAGGCTCCAGACAGCCTCCTGAGACACAAAGCCAGGGGATTTCTGACCAACAGCATTTATTTTAGCAAAAATCAAATCTCAAAGCACACCAAAACTCCCGTGGCACCAAAGTGCTCTGACCAGAGTCTCTAAATAAGCAGTGAACCACCAAAAAGATTAACTACTGTGTATCATAAATAGGATTATAAGCACCAGCAAGCAACGCACCCGAGCAAGACGGCTGGCTCACCGCAGCCTCCTTGCCCAGCTGGTTTCCCAGCCTATATCCTGTTTGGCAACCCGATTTTGCAGTCTTACACAAATGCAAAGTTTTTTCACTTCCCTTGCTGTTCACTTCAAGCCCTTGCTGATGCCATCCCAGTTGTTCAAAATAGTGTGGTTGATCTGAAGGAGTCAAGAGGGTTTTTTTCCCCCAAAGAAAATAGGAGGAGGCTCTTTGTTGGTGTTTTTATGTCAGTGCTTACCCAAAAAACTGTGCTTTTCTCTGCAGAAGCAATGTCATCTCCTTGCAGTCACATGCTTTCAGGAGCTGGAACTTCAAAGGGGAAAAAAAAAATTAAGCACTTTTAAGGCAGTTCTTACAGCTTGCGGGATTTGTCCTTAGACACACAGAATAAGGCTGCCTTGAAGAGGTGCCATGTAGTATCTTAGGCCATTAGTGCAGCTGGATAGACATTTTGCGGGCAAAAGCTTTGTTTTTTAAAAGAACAACATCTTTTGCTAGCTTATTGTAACTTTTTGCAAAAACAAAAGGCAATTTCTGGCAAAAGTTGTCTTTGAGTTAACCCAGAGCAAAGCAGCTGGGTACCCTTGAGTGCTTTGGGTAGCACGGTTTGAACTCGCAGAACCTGTAACTCATTTCATACCCTACAAAGCTAAAACCAGAACCCCCTCCCCAGGAGGACCTTAATGTGAATTTAAAACAAACCTGCCAGCCCTAGAAACTCCCTTGTTCTGGGGAAAAAGGCCCACTAAGCACTTCATTTGAGTCTTGTTTAACCCATTTTGCAAGTAGATTGATTCAAAAGGAATTACTTTTGTTCCCTAGCAGAGCATTCCCATCCCCATTGGCTTTCATCCCCTTGCAGCAGATATTAAGCTGGTGCAAGTTTGCTCTTCTGCAATAGCAACTACCACCCCAGAGTTATTGCCCCATTCAGGTGCTCATCCCACGCCCCCAACATGAACCCTCTACAAACTCTACCAAGACAGAAATGCAGCTTCTTTCATTGCCTAAGTCTTGGGAACCATTCCCAGCATCGCCCTGGGGTCAGCTGGTGATGCAGGCTGCCAACAGCACCTGCCCCTTGGGGCTTTTGCTGCCAAACATGACCAGGGACATTATTGTGCCTATGGATTTACCCTGCCTTAGCCAATTAGCAGTGAAAACCAAAAAGTCAAACTGATGGCATGAGGCAGAAGAGCCCCAAGGCCAGAGTGGGCACAGCCACACATGGCAGCCCCCATATGTGTGTGTGCAGGGGGGCTGCAGCCCCAGGATGAACATCCAGCCCAGCCAGGGGGGCTCCAACACCCCAACATGGTTGGAGACACCCTAACACATCCAGAGCCAGTCCCTGGGAACCTCCCTGTGCAAGCTGGAGCAGGTGGCACAGCTGGCCTTCACCCCACCCAAAGCCATCACACCACGCCCCTCTCTGCAGCCCCATCCCCTTTCCCTGTTTTACTTCCTGGCATGGGGCAAAGCTTCCCTCCAGCACCTTTCTCTTCAGCTACCCCAAAATTTGGCAGCAAAATCCCCTTGCAAGAAAATGATTTGTCTCTGCTACCCTTTTCATCTGACATTGCCAAGGCTGATGGCCAGCACACTGCTTCCCACATGGCCAGAGTAAGGCTGTTACACCTTAAATCAACCCTCTCTTCCACTCTCTGGCCTCACAAGGTCACTAATTACTCCTTGCTCATGAACCCAGTGCAGTGGTGGTTTAATTACAGGTGTAATTTAGCACGGTGTCTGTGGCCAAGCTGCTGCTGAAGCCAGGGGCTCTGCTACCCTCTTGGCTAAAGGTTTAGGTGGCCACAGGACAAATCAGAGCAGAAAAAAAATCATGGAGGAAAGTTGACTTTAGCATCCTGCAGGACTGAGAGACCGCTTCAGCCCTGGACAGACCTTTTGAGTGTTTCTCTGCCCCTTTTAGCCAGACCCAACTCCCATTCCCTCAAACACAATCCCTCTGCTGAGCCCTCTCCAGCTACTCCATTACCTGCCTTGACTGATAGCACATCAGGGGACAACAGCCCCCAGGGAGGGTGATGGCAATGCTACGCCAAGAGCGGCTGTGTACAAGCATGGAAGGGCCCCGTCTCCTCCCTGCAGCACCCAGCCTGGGGCAGCCTCCCTCCCCAAAACCTGGGGACATCCTGACTTGTTCTTGAGGGCTTCTTCAGTGTCTTTCTGCCTGGGGATACATCCATCCTATTGCACCTTCAGGGAAACAATTCCTGGTTTTCTGTGCTGTGAAGGTGAGGAGAATTAATGGAGATATTAAAGTAGCCCCTAACACAAGTGGCTTTATTACTTGTGGGTGAAACCCTCTGCCATGAGAGTGGGGACATGGCAGAGGGATACGGGGACAAGCACCTCCCTGGTTCAAGCAAGAAGCTTTGCTCTGCACCAGTTTTCTTTCTGGCACTTGCCAGATGGGCAACAGAAAGTCCTGCCCTTGGCCAAACACTGGCTGAGGAGCTGCAGGAGACTGGGCAGTGGTGATGCATGTCAGCAACCAGAGGGAAAGGTGAGAAAATAGCATGGCCAAGCAAAGCACCGCTTCTGCATTAACAGGATTTTCTGTGTGCTTGGCCAGGGTAAGACACAGCAACAGCCCCATCCATGCAGCAGGTGCAGGTCCTGGCATTGTTTGGTGGGCTTGGGAACTAGAGAGCAAGATTCTTGGCCAACGCAGCATCACAGATGCACAGAATTCCCCACCAGTCTCATTTTATTTGCAGCACAGCTGTAGCTCAGGACACTGTTGATGCCCAGGGAGCCACCTCAACAGATCTTTGCAGGAAAAGGGTTTCGGAGCTGGCACACAAGCCCCAGCATTACCAGCACTCAGAGAACAACTCGGTACTGCACCTGCAGCCCAGCAAAGGGCCTTTGCTGAGCACAAGGCAAAAATAAACAGGGGAAGTTTTTGATATTTTTTTTCTCCCTATTTCAAAGCAGAGATGAACATCAGCTACTTCTGTTTCCACTGGTAACACAGGCAGAGAAGGACTAACAAGCGACAGCAGGAGTGGGGAGGCCTGTGGCACTGCAGCCAGTGGACACTCGCCCTGCACAAGGCTGCTTTGGCATGGAGGGGGAAAGCAAGGCATGGCGCTGATCAACCTGGGCTGCCACACACTACTACCAGTGTGATCAGCAGCAACCAGCTGGCCCAAACTGCCCCAAGAACCATAGTGGTTTGTTATCTGTCGCTATTTTTAAGCAGCTCCAACTGCCTCGGGACTGCCAGCAACCAGGGAACAGGATGGTGCTGATGCAGGATCCGGCCTAGAGACAGCTGGCAGGGGGACGGGGAAGGCACCCTGAGGCCCAGCCTTTCCCCTCTCCCTCCATGCTGCTTTAAGTGAGCACCCTGGGCTGAACCCCCACCCCAAAACTGTATTCATGGAGCAGGAAAGCCACAGCCCTGTCCCTGCACACGACCAAGTGCTGTGCTGAGCAGGAGTAATTATAACATTCGGGTAAATGGGATCTCACAGCTGGCCCTCTCCTCCCCAGCCAGCGGCTCTGTGGGGATCAGCCCTACCCCAAAGCAACCCCAGCTGGCAGAGCTGTGTCCCACTTGGCTTAGGGACAGGAACACACACAGAGCTATGGCGTCTCCAGCATCCCCTACCTCCAGTCTTACCTGCAGCAGGGTGGAAAGGACACAGCTCCTCATTTAATTGGGTCAAAGTAAATACGTGCTCAGGTTGCCCTGACCAGCGACCAGGCTGGGTGGTGGCAGCAAGGGCGGCCCTTGGGGGTGCAGAGGGTCCCCTGTGAGGGCTGAGGACAGCCCTGTGTGCAGATCCAGACCTGCTTCAGCCTTCCAGGCACGAGGAAGAGGAGAGTGGCCCCAAAGGATGGATGCAGGAGACAGGGCAGTTTGAGGAAGGGATACAGTGGCAGTATCATCCTTACCCCTTCGGGGCCTAACCAACCCCCCCAAACACCAAAATATGATGAGTCCCAGTCCAGAGCGAGGCCCACAGCCCCGTGTCTGCCTGTGGAGACTCTCCTGGGTGTGCTCACCCAGAGCCAGAGGAGGCTCATGGCCCCACCACCCCCTGCAATGGTGTTTGCACCACCCATCCCAACTGGGCAGGGCAGAAACCTGTTTCCAGCAGTGCCTTGGGCAGGAGCGTGCAGTTGCCTGTCCCTCACACCTGACCCAGCTTTGGAGATGAGGGAGCAGGGACAGAGGGAAGGTGGGAACAAAGTAGCCCCTGCCCCAGCAGAGCTAGCACAGCCCAGTCTCCCACTGGGACAACCCAGGAAAACGCACCATAACACAAAGGAACTTGCAGGCTATGGCATTACCACCAAGTGGGATCTCCACCCAGAAGTGTTTTCCCCACATTGGCCAGAGTGATAGTGCCCATGGCATCCTACCAGGGACACCCCATGGCCATCAATATATGCCACCAAGCCTGGGCCAACCAGGTTTAGAGGGGACCATTGCCAGGGTGCTCCAAATCCTATGAGACCAATGGGGGAAGGTGAGCCCTAGATGGGGACCCTCCTTGTGGTCCCTTGCCCAGCTGCCATCCACATTCCATCCCTGAAGGCCTTACCAACCTCCACCTGAGAGTAGACCTAGGAAAATAAGAGAGGCTGGAGGCCAGGAACCAACACCTCACTGCAGGCTGTGCTGGGTGGCCCTGGGGAACTCAGCTACTACCTGGAGCCAGTGCTGGGACACCCACACTGAGACAACAGTGCCAGTCCCCTGGAGTACTACTGGCTGAGCCCCAGCTGCCCCACAGGCACCCCCTGTGACCTTCCCCATATCACCCACCTTTGCAGAAAGCCAAAAACACACCATGTTTGGCCCTTACTAGGCAGGTCCTGGTACTCACAACAAGGGCCCCACAGCCCTGTCCAACCCTAGGCAGTATCCTTGGGCTAACCAGGGATGGTCCCTCCCTTGGGTTTTAGTGCTCTCAGGCAGCACCTCCCACCTCCAGCTGCAGGGGATGATCACCCTCCATCCCACATCCACACCTTTCCCAGTTGAGAGGTGGGAGGAGAAGTGTGATGCAGCCCTTAGCAGTGAGGAATGGCCTGGGATGGGATCAGGGCCACCAAGCCCGAAGCTTTCCTAAGCAGAGGGAGAAACCCCTCCCCCAGCTCTCCATCCCCAGGTTGGTTGACAATCTTCAGCAGATGAGGGAAACTGAGGCACA
>VZTL01051933.1:278-11313 GCA_013400535.1 Scopus umbretta | reverse complement strand
AAAAAAGAAAAAAGAAAAACACAGAAAAGGAGCAGCTGTAACACCTAAAATCTGTCCACATTTCATTATACTGAACTATGCATATTCCTGGGTAGTAGATAATGTGGATTTAAACCTCCTTTGTCAAACAGAAGGAAACTAATAATGTCATGCAACCATCGGTTGGTGCCCCACTTTAAATTCTGGGGAAGCACAGGACCACTACTACAATCTCTAGCTTTATTAAAAACATGAAATGCAGATCCTAATTTTCATCATTTCCCCTTTGTTACAGACACATGAAATCAAATAAAAATGTTGTGTATTGGGTCAAACTTAGCTTTTGTTTAAAACAAGTATGAGCATATATGTTAAAACAATTTTGTAGCTGGTCAGCAGTTAAACTCACCGCTAACTGTGGCATAATGAAGGATCACAGTAAATTGTCCCCCAGCTGTGGGATTGCTACTTAAAACACAGAGGCAGATTTACAAGCAGAATCCTGAAAAGTTATCAGAAATTTCTTTTCTTGAATTTAAACAGAGAGACAAAAAGAGATTAAAAAAAGAATGTGATATCACATATTTCTCAACTCACAGATGCACTTACTGTTTCTGTCATGTAAATTTTGTGTTGTAAAGGTTCATTTCACGGTCTCACAGCTCAGCAAAATGAGGGACTGAGGTGGATTAAGTGTCACCTGTATGTCGAACTTTTAGTGAAGGATAAACTCAGAAGCGGTGTGTTTCTTTTCCTGACTTTCAGGTTGAAAAGCAAGTATTACAAGCAAAATCTGGTCCTTGCCTGCAGTCATCAAGCTGGAGGCTGACCAGTAGGTACGTGCTACACATCTGGCAAAGTCCTCTCCTTGCCATCACCATAAGTGGCTCAAAGCAGGCTGACACATGGACTGCCAGGGGCTGTGTACTGCTCTGCTGGCAATGAGACGCTTGCCCATCCCTGTGCGTCCAGGGCTCCTGGTGCTGCTCCATGGCTGCAGTCTCGCCCCATAACCTTCAGTCTCGCTGTGCCAGTGCTAGGCAACTAGCCACTGGGGTGAGCTAGGGCCCAGGCAATCCCAAAGGAAAACACGGTCTAACTGAGGTTTGTTTAAGAACCTTAACTTGGTGCAAAAAAAGGGAAACAACAAATCCTTCTCAGCTGTTGCCGCTGGGGAGATTTTATGCACAATCACAATTCACAATTTGCAATTTAAAATATATCACAACCCTTTAAAGTCCCTTTTCTTGAAATAGAAAGAAACATTTTAAGTATCAGACATAATTTCTGGGAAAGGAAAAAAGTGCATTAGAGTAATTACTAGTTATTAATTCTGTAACAGATTAGTATATCGGAAAAGAAATTAAGCGTCTTGGTTTGTTACATCCCATAATAGGATGAAATCCAAGAAGAAATTGTAGCATTCAGTAAAAAGAGAACTCGGGAAGCCACATGCTGACTTCTCCAATCTGATGTGTGAACTGTAGAAAAAAAAAGATAAGTTTTTTAATAACTAAACTAAGAAAGAATTCAATTTTGAGTTATCTAAAAGGGGTCGGGAACAAGTTTGTGATTTTTTGTTTACTTTTATGTGTTTGAGATTTTTTGCTTTGAAATAGGATAAACATTTTTGTAGCTTATACTTAATTTAAATTTAACTTCTAAGCTCTCAGAATTCCATGTGCATCTCCCTGTACTAAAAGGAATGGAATATTTCAGGCACTTAATTCACAAGGTATTAAGCCAAGCCAAAGCCATGAAAATGCCATAGTGCAATTTAGTGAAAATTTATTTTTCACTGGGAATACTTAAATTACAACTGAAATGAGATTGGAAATAATCTTTTCTTCTATAAACCTTGCACATGGAAGACAATACATCTGTTTCATATCTTGCCACTTCTGTCATTCTGTGGTGTACCTGAAACTGTTCTAGCAGTAGTCAGTCACATGAGGATTCTCTACTATTCTTTTTGTAAAGTTAGCTTAATTATATGAATAGCTGTCACCTATTTATTCCTATGACTATTTTTCCAACCCAAAAATGTATGAACCATGGTTAGTTTACCTCATGCTTGAATACATTTAAGAGCAAGAGAAACAAAATTCTAGTTAATTCAAGACTAACAGGAAAATGTCACTTTCCATTAGCAAACCACTCTATCTCCTGTTCCTAAACATTTTCAGATTTTTTTGGCTCTCATTATCTAGTAATAAAGCAGGAGCTGATTTAAGAGAATTAAAAAACTTCAACAACAAACCCAACCCTTAAAACCTATGAAAAGAAGGGTTGCTTTTTTTCCTCAAATTTTTAGATAATAAATATACCGTTACTCTATATTTCAGCACACAATTCTCCATTAATTAGTATTGCATATAAATTATTACTGTGGTCATACTTTACTGGCATTGTAAATAAATATAAAATCTTCTTTAGATGACTAATTATTTCATCATTTCCACTGGGCAATCAGCAACTCTGCATCGACATACAAATTAGTGAATATGAATGATTGCCTCTGTTGCACCTCAAGGGGGAATAATGCAATACTCTTAAGTGAGCATTTATTTTGTTCTAATTTTCACTGTCATCTTTGTTTGATCTTCTTTCTCTAAGATGTTTTCAGAGAGAGGACATCTCCAGCTTGCTAGAAGTTTATCAAAGACCAAATGTAGTTTATTTTCAGAGACTTCTATGCTCCTGGTGTCAGAACCAAAAGTATGGGCCAGAGTCAGCAACAGTTCTTTAACTGTTGTGTACTAGGAGTGCATGGGAAGCAAAAGAGCTGCATAGTCAATTTGAGCAATGTCACCATCTCTCCATGTGAAGTATGGTCCTATCATTATTAGAAAACACCCTAGAACCAGAAGAAGAAATGATGCCATCTATGAATACAAATTATTAGGTCAGTTAATTTTAAAATAAACTTAGAGAAAAATTCAGTTTTAGAAGGAAGAAAATGTATACAAATACTGTCATGAATTTATTTTTATAATGAAAAATATAATTTAATACTAATATTGTGCAATATTTGTTCTTACTATTAGCCAAACATAATTGTAATAGGTGAAAGTTATAAGTAGTCAGAACTTAGCTTCATTTCAAATATATATTTAAGACAAAATGTTTCTTGTTCAAATACTCTCTTTACTATCATTCGTAGAAGGTCAGTCTAGCCACTTGGCTGGATTCAGTTCAGGGTGCCTCATCAGTCTGTAGCTCTGCACCTGCTTACTATACAATGAAGTTTGTGTTCAGGTCCATAAGAAAGCCACAATTACAGCAGTAGATTGAATATTAATAAGGCGTGATGTGAAAATTGTTGCCAGGCAGCTTTTTGTAAAATATTTATTTTAAAATTTAGGGTATCTATTGCCAATATCTTACCTTTCAAGAGCCAGAAAATATTTTTTTTCTTAGTCTAGTGTGCTATTTCAGAAACTATCTCTTAGATAATATACACATACACATACATATTTACATATATCCCAACTTATAGTGATTGATAGTTTCACAAAACTTGAAACTGTTGTCAAGATATTAACCCTTTAGATTGTACAAAAAGCCAAATTTTAATTTAGCTAATTCATTTTCATCTTCTTAAAATGTCCTTGAAATTTCAGCTAATGAAATACTTCTAAACAGTTCCAGTCTCTCTGGAAGTCTCTTTCTTTTTTTTTTTTTTATTAAATGACCTTGACAGTTTTTTAAACATAGTTGTTACTACACCTTTCATCTTCTGACAAGGGTAAAAAAATCCATTCCCCCTGGGAAAGAGAGCAGCCTCTGCAGAACACTGCCCTGGCAGTGTTACACAAGATTAAAACTTTGTATGATAAAAATAGGGAAAAATTAAGCCACGGACAGGAAATTAACAACACATACTGTAGTGGCAAACAGGTCCCTAGTTCTGCTCCTTTTACAGAAAAGCTCCTGAAGAAAACCTAGATCTCAAATCCACTTGTCTTTCCACAGAGAAGAATATGTATAAGGAGATCCTAATTTTCTTTTATAAGTAACAAAACAAGCATCCACAAAACTGGTGTGGTGAACATGTGCCAGCTCTCACTGAAGGTAAACCAACAGTTACCAATTCCACTGGACACATTAAGTCTATGTTTTCCTCTTAATCATATCTGGTTTAGCATTGCAGGATCATTCTTTACTGCTCTTGATTTATAGATACAGAGGATGAGAAATGTGCCAGAACTACTCTGTACATGGTGTAACTATTCTACTCGTATATAGTTTTACACCTATGGACTGTTGTGGTTTACCCAAGCACCACACAGCTGCTCGCTCACCACCCCTCACCCTCCTTGCCCTAGTGGCATGGGGGAGAGAATTGGAAAAAAAAAAGTAAAACCAGTGGGTTGAGATAAAGACAGTTTAACAGGACAGCAAAGGAAGAGATAATAATAATAATAATAATGGTAAAATAATATACAAAACAAGTGATGCACAATGCAATTGCTCACCACTCACTGACCGATGCCCAGCCCATCTCCAACCAGCGATCACTGCCCCCCGGCCAACTCCCCCAGTTTCTATACTCAGCATGATGCCATATGGTATGGAATAGCCCTGTGGCCAGGTGGGGTCAGCTGTCCTGGCTGTGCCCCCTCCCAGCTTCTTGTGCCCCTGGCAGAGCATGGGAAGCTGAAAAGCCCTTGACCAGTGTAAGCACTACTGAGCAACAACTAACACTTCAGTGTGTTACCAGCATTGTCTCATACTAAGTTCAAACCACAGCACTATATCAGCTACTAGGAAGAAAATGAACTCTATCCCAGCTGAAACCAGGACACCATGTAAGAACAAAAATGCCTTATTCTGTTTTCTAGATTTCCCAATGTATGGAGACAATCCAAACAGACTAATATTTATTACTGTTTAGCTAAACCATGCAACCCAAGAACTTTCTTGAGTTTAACCCTAAAAGCTGTGAAATTTCTTTCCAGGATTGACCAGAGTAATTTTCAGTTTACTTAATTAGGTGAACTGGGTGGCATATTTAAGCAATTACTTTTCAGCTGTGGCTATTTTGTAGCAAAACTCCACTGAACTTCTGCAGTTCAGAGATTTCTGCAATTCATTTCCTGCTTGTTCTGTTATCAGACTTAAATTTCAGCTCCCTATTTTTTTTTAATTTAGCCTTGTTCTTTGAAGACACTATTGCTGGTAACAGCCAGCTAATCAGGTATAGGCTATCTTTGGTCTGTAGCTTTTGTTTTCAGACAATCTCTTCAACATATCTATGTAAACTGACTGCTTATGTCAGGCTGGGTTGGCAGGAATAGCTGGCCACTTCAGGAACAACATGTGCAAATTAGGTGTACTAATTGTGTTCACAATAGAATAAGCTTTTCACCAACTCTTTGCCACATAGATTTTGCAGGAAATAAAAAATATTTTTTAGCACTAATGCCAGCAGATAAAACTAGAAATACACAAAGAGACTTCAGTGGAGCCAGGAAGTAGCTATCTGAATGTGCTTCAGAAAAAACATAATTTACCATTGTCCACAATAACTTAATTTTTTTACATCAGGCAGGAACTAGTCACACAAATTTTAAAACCCAATTACATTTTGTGCAGAATACTTGAAATCCTTGGAAATAAATGTCAAAACTTGATAGTCAAAATGTTACAGCTGACTTATTTAGTATTACAATAGAATATTGCTGCTGGATATCTTATAAAAACAAAAGGTTTAAGGTTACATAACCTTAAAATACATATAACATTACTGAAATGTGCGGAGTGTCTTCTTAAAACCTTCAGGTACTCATATGAGATAAGGCTAGTTCAGTTACTTCCAGAGTAGGTCAATTTGCTTAAGGACCAGTAACCAGACTAGATAACATTTCTCAACTCACAGTTACCATAACTGACTTACACCTTGAGTGAGAAAAGCTGAAGAAAATAGCATTGACACTGACATACTCAAGTGCCTTGTTTGAAGGGACTGTGTACGAAAAGATTTCCTAACTGCAGTCCTCATTTAAGTCATTGGATTCAGTGATATTTTCCCATCATGTATTCCGTGTATACTTTTTCTGGAATCTTGCCAGATTTGATAAAACTTTAAAAAACCTATATCAATTACTATCAGTAATTTTTTTTCCAAAAAGTATCTAATCAGTTTTTGGAATTCATGATTAAAAGATGCTTTGTTTTACAAATGAACTTGTCTTCCAGTAATTAAGTAGAATAGACATTGAAACGGCTTTTGAAAAGAGAGATATTATTTATTATTCTTGTATTTGATTCTATTCTGTTTTCCAATTTTTCAAAATTGTTTCTAAGAATCCTTCAAACAATGCACAGAAAGCTGTTTTAACTTAGTCCTTCTGATATCCTTTGCAATATTTTTCTCCTGTGATTTCCTCTTTTTTGTTACATTTTTGTTTCATACAGTTCTTTCTCATCCCTTACTATTTCCCTGAGATTGCTATTTACCTCAACTATTTTTTTTTTTTTTTTCATATAGCATTGTCTTTCCTTAGGAAACAACACTTATCTTTCATTATGGATATGTGTTCCATTACCTAAACCCAGAAACATACTCTCCACCCACCTACTTGCTATGACATTTCAGTTACTTTATCTTTAGTCAAAACTGGCCACACTTCACAGTGAATATTTCTCGCACAAATAACATTTTTGTGTGCACCACATGGGTCTTAATTCTGAACTTGAGGTGGTTTGGAGCATAGGGGGATGTAGGCTACTCTTTAAACCTGTCTGAATCTTGTTGTCTTCAATTCCAAATGAAGAACCCAATGGAGAGCAAGTAAAATTTCCAGAACCAGCAGCAGTACCTGAAAGCTCAAAGTTACAAAACATCATCCAGTCAACATCATACAACCAAAAACTTCATTTTCTTTTCTGTCTTTTTCTAGCTATTCTTTCCAAATACATAAGGCTTTTTCTTAGCAGCCTTCTCACTTTCAGCTGAAATGCAGGGGTGTTTTTTAGGGGTATTATTGTGGGGTACCTGTTAGAAAAATGCAACTGAGATGTAATATCAGAAATAAAAGATCTTCAAGGAACATTTTATTTATGCAAAATTGGAAAGAGACCAAAAGTGCTAGGTTAAGACTGGCAGTTTCTCTTACACTAAGCAGAATATGACTTTTCTTGATAAGTTATGCTTCTGTAAATTGCATCAACAGCAATGTTAAGACAACATAAGAATCACATTCTGAAATATCATTTTCATTATCAAGAGTAATTATCAAGAAACATTTTTTTAACATATTTTGGTTCATCTTAATTATAGGAAGCTTTATAACACTTGTTATGGTGGATTTAATTCACCCTAAGTGATGAATGTGAATCATTATCATAATAAGAAAATATAAATCAGACAGCAGCTTTTCTCTGTACTGTATTTTATGATGCTTAGTCATATCTTTATACCTTCTAATTTTCTTAGGGAAAAATATGGATGTCTATTGTAGGGAATGGTTACAAGTAATTATGGCAGTATTACTGGAATAAAGGTGCTGATCTAAAACATGATGGCAATCACAACTTTATTTTATTTAGAAAATACTCCTAATTTTAACTAATATTAAACATGTTCTTATTTCAGTCAATATATTAAAACTATTGCTTATGAGCATATGGGGTTCTTGGGTTTTTATTCACTTATAAGCATATATGCCTGCTTGTTAGTTAATTTTTAAACTATCTAAAGTCATCATTTAGACTGGCTGCCTTAATTAGGGCACACACCTAAGCATTTCCTTCAATGTAACCTAATTCCACAGTCTTAGTGCAGGTCGATTTTAGACTATAGTCTAAAAACTGAGTAAAAGCACCTGTTTAATAACATCAGTACTTAAGTTATTTCAAAACTGGAATGTTATAGGCAGGACTCTCCATAAGACTACAAATTTAGAAAAATCTTAGATACACTTCTGAGCTTCCATTTTAACTTTTACCCATATAAGAACCTGAACTCAAAATTTTGACTCCTGAGCCTGAACAACTTGACTTGATTCCTTAGGAATACAATCTAATTATTTTACCTATTAAAATATACTAAATATCCTAATGTGGGAATGAATATTACTAGAGGAAAATCACAGGTGATTATAGAGCTACAATGGAAAGGAAGAATGATACTATTAAGCTATTTGTTCCATCAGTGTAGAGTTAGTATAGTAGCTGGCAACATTGTTTTGGGGAACTGACAACATATGAATATTTCTGCTAAATTATATTCATAGATATTATAGCCTATTATGCATTTGACAAACTGCAAGCATAGGAAATGCTCTCAAACATAAACAAATACAAAATACATGAAAATATTTTCTTTTAAATTCTTTAAGGAGTGATGTTCTAAGGCATTATGAAACCTTAGTAGACAAAAATTTTGTGGAAATAAATGTGAATTTCACAGGAGCCAGCTGTTCTATCTTTACTAAGAAATGCTCTGTTTTATTAATAGAAACATTAACATTTGAATGATCATACAGGTATATGGAATTTCAGGCACTTTCTTACAGTTTTGAACTGACCCAATGTTCCCATGTCACAGAGCATTGAGTACTACAGGATGGGAGTCTCTTTATTATTGTTATTCCCAGTCCAACATCCAACAAAACTGCAGATTTGCAGGGCGGGGCCTGTTGTTCAACTTCAGACAGTTTTCAGTGATACCTGTTTTCACTGAGATGCAATTCAGCTTCTCTATGCAACTGTGCCTCTCCAATGTGGTGGTGCTAACAGCTGTACAAATCGTTATAAATATGTAATAATATGAGCACAGATTTGCAGAAAGTAGCAAAAATTACAGATGCTGCAACATGGGGATCAGAAATTCTTCCATCCACAAAAGTCTGATTACTTTAAAACAACATACTTATTGTTTGTCCTTTCAGTTCCTGGAGGATAAGGCTGCAAATGCCTCAGTGCCACGTGTGCAGTCTTCTGCATGCAAATGGTTTCAGCAATAACACCTGTCCCTGTCAAGCTGCTCTGGGAAAGTACGTGTTGGGGTGTTTTAAAAATGACACCATGACAGTTGAGATCATCTAACGTGTTCAAGGTAACAGGCTCCTAGCTTAATCACCAGGGGCTGGAGTCAGGGCATAATCAGTGATGGGTCCTTAACTGCGGGATTTGCTCCCCGCCTCGGTTCATCAGAGCCTGAATCTTGCTGATTTCTCAGGCGTGACGCAAGACCCATTTGTTCTCTGAGGCTTTTCCAGAGGCGAGACATAAAATAAGGAGAGTTTTCAGGTGATTTGACAGGATCTGGAGAGTCATTGTCAGCTTTGCTTTAAATGTAGTGCATGATGGCATCTGTAAATATGCAAGGAGTGGGAAGGCAGGCACACAGCTTCTAGCACAAAGAAACAGCTCACTGCAGATTGAATTAAACTCCATGCAAAACATTTTAGTAAGTTCTATGGTTATAAAACTTTCCCAAAACATTAGAAACACCCTCTTGCTCATGCTTATTTCAGTTACTTAGCTCTTATATCTGCTTAAGTAATACTTCAATATATGGACTCCTCATTTGTAAGGTATTGTGAAAGGCAGGACCCATGCAACTAAATGAAGCTCTATCGACTAACTTAGAAGTTTGCCTGAGCTGAAGAATTGAGCCTTTATGCATTTAACTTAGCTCCAGAAGAAATTGATTGTCTAGTTTTCAAAGAATGTGGGGTTGTTTTTTTTTTCTTCATTTGTTCACTACTTTTAAATATGTCTAAATAAATGTTTGCTTAACTTTGGAATATAAAAACTTTGGATTCTTTTTTGTGCCCAGAAGCACCCAAAAGCAGCTGTACTCTGTGGAAATGAAGCAGAGATCAATGCTCATCCTATGATGAGAAAACTTAAAAACACTGAGTGGAGAATTATGAAGAAAGTGGGCCTTACAACCTGTATAATACAGAAATATTGCTGTTCACTTTTTAAGTGGGACCCAGCTCTAACCGAAAGCTTGACTTACTACCTAATCTTGCAATACAAACTAGCGATTTTTTATTTAAATACCCAAGAAAACATTGTGTATAAACACAATACAGAAGACAAACACTTTTAAGATCTTTAGGATACAGTTTTTGCAAATGTATCTGTCTGAGGAAGAATATCTTTCCCTCAGAGATGTCCTATGTATGACAAGGCCTCTAAAAAACCTCAGACCCCCAAACAAAATACCCTCCACACTTAATAGCTAAATTTGGCTGCAGATTAATTTGTTTTCTTAGCCTGATTATAACAAGTAAAAAATTCACCGCATACTTCACAGTAGAATGAACACCAAAGTGCCTGTGGAGTGCAAGATGAAGACCAGGGAGTTTTATTTTGTGAGTTATTCTCCACTAGCTACTATTCTTCTCAAGTAAGGCTATATTTAAAAATGTTAGTGAAGAACAAAAACCAAAAATTGTTATTTTTTAGAAGTTTGCTAGTTTTGCATCTGAGTGTATTAGGAAGCAGAGCACACAGTGCTGTATTACATGCCACTGATTTCGTTTTTCTTTTTGCATTGCTCTGACAACAAGGCAATTTATCTTTTGGCTAAGGAATAAGCAGCAAAAAGAAAATAAGAAAGCTATTTAATTTGAAAGTTTCATTGTGTACTTTTAGGTTGCGAACATTATGCCACTGACTACTGCTAATTTTTAGTCTACCACAAGCAAACACACTTCCTCATCAATAAGTTGACTTGGTGACAGTTTTGGCAGTGAAACCAAAAAGTTTATGTACATGATCTAGTAGGTTAGCATTGCAACTTCTCATTCTTTAATTACATGAAGGACTAAAAAGGGTGAAGAGAAAAAAAAAAAGCTACTTTTATTTGTACATTGTTGGGTAGTTCCAAAAAAGCAATCTATGAGGGGAAAAGCTCACCCTTTTCTCTAAGAAACATAACTTTCTTGAAGGAAATATTTGTTTTGATTTGACATATCATAAGTGTTAGAAGACAGTGCATTGGATATGTGGAATGCACTACAGTACGCATCAAGAAAAAAAAAAAAAAAAGTTTGGCTTCAAAATAAAATAGTAGGCTGTGCAGTGAGATATC
>VZTL01051929.1:7776-26411 GCA_013400535.1 Scopus umbretta | reverse complement strand
TGTAGCAAGGTGGGTGGGTCTCTTCTGCAAAGTTACAAGCCATAGGACAAGAGGAAACAGCCTCAAGTTGCACCAGGGGAGGTTTAGATTCGATACTCAGAAAAATTTATTCGCCAAAATGGTTGTCAAGCATTGGAACAGGCTGCCCAGGGAAGTTTTCAAGTCCCCATCCCTGGAGATATTTTAAAGATGTGTAAGATGTGGTGCTTAGGGACATGGTTTAGCAGTGGACTTGACAATGCTAGGTTAATGGTGATCTTAAAGGTCTTTTCCAACCTAAACGATTCTGATGCTATAAAGCATGGTGGCTGCATGAGATCAGCTTCCAGCCCCAAGCCACTTGGTGGGGGACAGGCATTTGCAGCACAAATCCCAGCACAACCACTCACTGAAAACCCTGGCAGAGATGCCAAGGACCCAGGGGACAGCAGAGACTTGGCACCCCGCTGCTGGGTGCTTATCTGCTCCTGGCAAGAGCAGGATTAGACACAGGGATGCTGCTAGTGATACAGCCCCTCAGTGGAAAGAAGGCCTTTGTGCTCAAATGGGTTTCCCATACAGGCCTGCACAAAACACAAATGCTTTCATCCCCCAAGCAATGCTGTTAGGTGGGGAAATTCTGCTATTGCACGCTGCCAGCTGGGGAAGATAAAGAAATGAAATGGCTTGTCCACCATTGGGCGGGAAGCCTGAAGCATTGCCAGGGAGCAATCCGTACCTAATTCCAGTCTAGTGCCTTATAATGCAAAGACCAAACCTTAGCCTCCAACGCTGCCTAACACAGCACTAAAAATTCACATTCACAGGGAGCAGAGGAAGAAAACTTCTTGTGCAACACAGAAGGGTTTACTCAAGAAAAACTGTTTTCCTCTGGATTTTCTCCCATATCCCTTTTCATCAGCACAAGGAACTCAAGCCTGAAAACCACTGCCAGCAAGTGAAATGAGCTAGAGAAGGAAAAGCAAATACAGCAGCTCAACTCCACCCCAAAGGAAGAAAGTGAGCACCAAAAAGAAATGCCAGGATATTGTCAGCAGAGCTGAGCCGGTGGGGGCTGCATGACACCCCTGGAAATCAAGCCAAGTAATGTTTTGTCTTGACAGCATCCTTTACATCCCTGCAATGCCTTTGGTATGCAGAGTCCTAGAAAGTCCCCAGTTCTTTCCCTCTTGTGTACCAATAATTAAGAACCCCAACCCGGCAAAGAAGCGAGCAATTCCCTCTGGTTCCGATAAGAGGAGCTGACATCTCTCTAACCCCAGCCACCTCCATTGTTTTATTCTCTTTGTTTATTGATCCTTTTATGCACATAATGCAAATTGACATTCAATAATTCAGCCGAGTTAATGGTGCTTAAATATTAAAAGGCTTTTCTCTTTTAATTAGCTGTAGCAAAATAGGCAACAAAGGAGTGCTAGATAGATGCCATTTAAAATGCTCTTATCCGAGTTCTATGGCATTTTTTTAGGGACGGGAAAGAACAGTTCAAGGGAATTTTTGTACAAGTCTCCTGCTCTTGCTACGAAGGTAACTAACCCATAGAAGCGTTTCCAGAGGGTTTGATTCATAGAGCGTATTCATCTCTGTCAGCTCTTTGTTTTCTCTCCCTTCTGCTCTTCTCCTAATAAAGACAGAGAGGAGGGGAAGGAGGGGCAGAGGGTAGAAGGAAAATCCTTCCCTGTAAGAAGTGCTACCACTGGCGACCGGCACCCACGTAACACAGTGCAGATGCGGATGCAGAAGCCCCCTGATACATCACTGCAAGAGCTGCAACCAGGTGAAAACAGAGCTAAAAGAAAAAAGTACATGCAGCTAACTGAAGAGTTACAAACGGCACAGAAATCTTGCAATTGTTCCCTGAGGCAACAACAACTAATCCAGGAAATCAATTTAAGATCATACTGGAAGAAAGAAAAAAATCCAGATGTAGCAGGGTAAGGGAACAGACGTTTATTTTTCTTCTGTTCATTATGCTAAGGGTTGAGAATGAGAGGGAAAATACATGTTATCTTTAAACCTCAGTCTCATCTCAGCTGGAGCCAATGGCAGTAATACATCTTAGTCATAATGTTGCTGGTGTATGGTATCACAACTGCAAAGAGTTGGTATTATTTGGGCTGTGTTAACTGTGCATATCTCCTCTTTTAATTAGCTCTCAATTTAAGTCCTGGATTGGTTTGAGTTTGGGATAATGATCTCCCACCTGACCCAGAGCAGAACCATGTAGTCACAATAATTAGATATAGTAACTGTTAATACCTAGTTTAATTACAACCTATTTTCTTCAAATTTAGCCTAGACATAAGATTTCAATGAATTTTAATTACGTGCCACATTTGAAGAGCCTGTGCTATTGCTTTATTAAGTTAATTCCAGACAAAGAAAGAGACTGACAAACACTAAATTCCTTACTGAAGACACTTTAAAAAAATTAATCTTAATTCAAGACAATTAATAGATTGACTTGCAAATTCTCTGCAAATTCATTCTTCCAGTGAGGACCAAGTACTGTAAATCTGTAGAGGGTAAGGTGCATTTTTCACGCATAACAGAGAGATCAAACTCCCAGTTTACATGCAAAGTTGAGGTCATCCTTAGCAGCAGAGCAGCTAGTTGCATTTCCACAAAACACCAAAGTCACCGCTCTGAACCTACCAGACATTTGCATCATGGCAGAGGGTGTCCCCACGTGCAGTGGCACCCAAGGACTTCAGTATCATGGGAGAGGGCAGAGCACCAGTCCTGCTGCCCAGAAGTGACAGAGGTGTGCAACACAGCCTTGTTCACAACCAGTAACCCCCCATGCACACAGGAGAGGGCGGTGGAGCACATACCAGAGTCAGCCCATTATACTTTTATGACTGATTTTAAGGTGGGGAAATTCAGATGCAGGAACTGCGACTTTAACTCCCCTTGCACGGAAATGCTAGAGAAGGGTCTTTCACAACCCTCTTCGAGTCAGGGTACACCCTGCCAGTTGTTTTGGCAGAACATGGGGAACCCCTCCTTGCACACATAAGGCTCTGCACACAGGGAGCATTTTCTGTCATTCTGCAGCTGCCATATACTGCTCCTGCAGTGATATATTCTTGACACCATAACAAACAGTTTGCATTGTTTCCCTTTAACAGATTATCCATCTACTCCTCTCCAGCTGTGCAACACATCTGGCCACACTGCCTCTCCTGGGCAGGTACTCCTCAGCCCAATATTCTGCTTATTGCTGCTCAGGAGATTTAGGAGGTGATAGTAGAGTAAATACCCAGTGGACAAGTTGCATCTCCAGGATTTTTCGGAGGCAATAAAACACAAACCTGTTTCCAGCCTCTTCAGCACCAAGTTACTAGCTTTGGCCTTCTGTAGCCTCCCTTCCACCTGCAGCTATTCTCAATAAGATAGGGTCACTCTCTGGATGTATGTGTAATTAACTCACACAGTACTGCAAGGCTATTCCTGAAAAAGGGATGGACTTTGGGCCGCTACTACAAAGATGTCTCCTCAAACCACAAGGAGGAGTGTTGGTCTCAGAAGCATCCCCCAATGCCTGCAAAACAAAAGCAGATCTGGCATTGCCATATCCTGGCTGCATTGATGGAGTTCATTCTGACAAACAGCTGCAGCAGCTTGAACAGTGAATCTGTTTGATGGAAGGAAAAAAAAAAAGATGGAAAAGGAAAATGGACTAGTACTGTGTTTTGGAAAAAAAAAAACCAACCCCAAACTAAAAACAAACAAACAAACAAACAAAAAACACAAACCAACCAAACAAAAAAAACCCCACCTAATTACAACTGAAACACAGGGAAGGAAAAGCAAGGCAGGCTGGTGCTGGCTTGGCCACTCCCTGGTGAGAGACTGATAGCCATGAACTTGGGAGGCAAGAGTTCCACAAAGCAAGGTTATGAATTTATTACTCTACATCTGTGCAGAGTCAAAAGATCATCTGAAACACCAGAGACTTGCAGGGGAAACTGGGGAAGCACTAATGCACATGGGATGGTGTTTAAAATAATTTCTCAGCTGGCTGACTGTACAGGGGGTAGGGACAGAGATTAATTCTCTACCCGAGATCATGCATTTGTGCAAACATTGTTGAGCAGCTTGTTCAACAGGGGATTCAGGGACTAACACAGCCGTATCAAAGCAGCCAGGGTCTAGCTGACAGCCCTGCAAAGGAAGCAAGATGATCTTTGACACTAAGGAAATAAAGCTCTGAGAGACTGAAATGCTGACAGGCACGAGCCTCAAAGCCAAAGCACGTTTGAAGACGAAAGCTCTTTAAAGTCTTGCTCTCAAACTCTCTTCTGCAAGAGAAAAGGCTTTGGCCTACTTAGGCAAGGCCAAGGGCAGGCTAAGACCTCAGCATATTTTGAAATCACTTATCCTCAGCTCCATTTGATGTTCTCTTGATGTAAGATAGTTCATTTTATTTAAAACACTCCTGGGCCTTTGGCTGTTTGTGGAATGACACAGAGCAGCCCAACCCAGAGAACAAAACAGTCCCTTGGTTTCTGAAAGGGACAGGAGGAAAGCAAGCTCTCAAGGAGAGCAAAGTCTCAAACCGGCATTCTTTCTTAAAGACCTCAACCAACTCAGTTTGCTGCAGAACACTCTTGGACAAATTAACGCAAAACTAGACAGTAAGCTTCTCATTTAAAAGAAAAAAATGTTTGAAGAGGGCAAGAGGCAGTTTCTGAAAACACGCACTTACTTGAACATGATGTACAAACTTGAATTGCCATCCCCTAGATGAGCAAGTCCCTTGTGCTGCCCATCAGGCAAGGAATTGGTTTACCTTCTGAAAGCTTTGCCCCTGGTTTCAGCCTGCCCCAATTTTCCACAAAGGGGAAAGACTCCAGATCTGGTTATACCCCAGAGGAGCATAGGTCCCCAGTAGCCCACCAGACTGATGTCTGACAGGGACAGTAGAACTATTTCGCAGTGTTTGTCCTGTAAGACATGTCGCCAATTACCAAGGCACCACCAGTTAGTTTTACAAAGATTGGCAGCACGTCTATCTTAGGGCATTTCAAAGCCCTGTGTGACAAAAGATTGCTTCTGTTATAAATTACATTGGGGAAAACCAAGAACAATTTGAGTCTTGCAAATCACTTCTGCTAATCCTCATCTGAAGTGACACAAGTTGGCCTGGACAAGCTTATGAAATTGGCTGGTGTAAAAAGAAGTCATGCCTTGCTCTAGCAACAGGTGCAACCAGGGCTGCTCCTTCTTCCACAGGCCAACAAGCATGCATACTGCTGAACACCCAAAAATGAGCCACTCTGTCACATATTACAGTCACCACACCTTCAAACTTCTCCCCCTGTTTGATCACATCTGAAAACAGGCGGGGAACAAAAAGTTCAGTTATCAGCCACATGCTTTCCCTCTTGCTGCCTGCCAAGGAGGGGGGCAGGGAGCCAACTGAAGCGGGGAGCTGCTCATGAAACACCAAAGAATTTCACATGCAGCAGCAGAGATGTTCCAAACCACCAGCCACCATCGAGCACTGACAGAAAATAGCTCTTCAGGACCCTGTTAACCACAAAGTTTTTCAGTTAAACTACCCCAACTCCACCCAGGAGACATGGCATCCTCTACTTTTGCACAGTTACACAGACATAATGGTCTTCAGTTCATGACCTTCACCCTCTACTGCTCTTACGTATCACTGCTCAACTATGACACCAAGGAAGACAGAATGTGGGAGAGAAACCCAGAAACTGAGAATAATCTTCAATGAGGACTAGTCAGTAATTGACTTGATGCGTGACCTTGGGCAAGCACATTCTCCCTTTGGTGTATCTTTGTCTCCCCATGTGTCATTTGAATAATTGCAGTACTGTGGCATGCAGGGTACTTTAAAGCTTATTGTTTATACAACTTTTTGAAGATGCAAAACACCATGTAAGTGCTAAGTATTATTGTGGTTATTACCTTCCTCACAGGGGGGTTATGAAGCTTCGTAATTAATGTTTGTAAAACCAATCTCTGTCATTGGATGAAATGTGCTAGAGAAGTGCAAAGGATTAATATCCTCAGTAATCTGATGTGGGTTTTACTGTTCTGCACAACACTTAATAAAAAATAATTAAAAACAAACCTAAGCTGATACTGATAGGAAGGATGAGGAGGCAGGGCCGGATGCATTTGGGGACAGCCTGCTCTCCATTAATTAAGTCAAATACCATCAGTCTCCAAGACAGTGCCAAGTATTTTCTTGCTCCTGGTGATAATCACGCATTAAACTTAAAGCTGCTTTTGGGTAACCAGAACTCTTGTGTGCCCCAGAGAGACTCGCACTGCAGTCAGGAATACCAAACACAGCTGAAGCAGCACAGCTCTGAGCCCCACAACCCTTTAAGTAGCAACTGCTGCCTGGGGAACTAGATGGGCAGAGAGCAAACAGGTGCAGGTATGCTCAGGGATCCTACAACCACCTCGAAGGGAGCCAAAAAAAAGCTGGAAACCCACCCACAGGGCCCTATTCCCGTACACCCCAAGTCCCTGGTCTGCAGTCAGTAGCCTGAGGGAGCAGAAAAATACCACTCCTTTGGCTGTGCAGGATTCAAGTTCCTCAAAGCACAGGCAGCTACCAGTCCAGCGCATCAAGAGCCACTAGCTTGGTGGCTCTGTGAAAATACATACCAAGAGCTTTATATTTCTTCAGTATGACCAATGTGGTTGCTGAAGTGTTTCGCAGTACAGCCACTTCCATGTGCAACAGAAATGGAAAGGCCTTTGGAGAGTTTCTTGGAGAACAATTACCACCAGAGAAGGAAAATTTCTGGCAATTGCTTTAGATGCTTGACTACCAGCATTCTTCCCAGCACAGCAGATGTGGGCAGAGTACCCACTCCCAATACCCCAGTATATGCATGAAACAAAACAGCCCTCCAGGTGCTTCATGTGACTGAGTTCCCATCACACATGCCCTTGTACCATGTGGCAGAGGTATGGGCTATCCTGCCTTTACACACAGAGGTTGCAGCAGCAGCAGCTCCTTGGCAGACTCCAAAATCAACAGGATGTCTAAGCTGCACATATTTTTTGTGCAACTGTTAATTAGGCTTCATTTTTATTTACTGCATTTGCCCACATGGTTTCTTCTGGTGCCAATTCTCCTTGGTTAACACCAAAGTGATAAAAGCAATACTGTTTTTTCCTTGCATACAGATATGCATACAGATATGCCAACACTTTCCATAGGCAAGTGGACCAACAGCAAAACTCAGAGGAGCTACAGAAAGAGCTCAAAGAACCACACATATTACAGACAGAAGAGTCCCGTGGTACTTGCCAGATCATCTGCAAGCCTTCCCTACAGCCTGCTCCACAGTGATGAGCCTGATCAAGCTTTAAAATGTGCCCAGAGAAGCATCTCCACAGCTGCTTTCATGTTTGCATCAAGGAACTTGTTCTGGCATTCAGCCCAAGTTGTCCCCACAGAGAGAGTTTAGGACAGGGTAGAAAAACAGCACCCAAAGCACCTGTCTTGTAGCAAGCTTGTCATCTTTTTGTATATCACTTGAAGACACACAGCAAGGGGATCTGAGCTTACGTCATGTATTACAGTAATAGGTGTGATTATCAACAATCTTGGTTGGGCCCAATACCCCACCAGCAATAAGACACACATCCTCTCCCTTTAGAGGGTTTCAAGAGATGTTGGGAAGCAGACTATACCACCACAAGAAAGACAACAGACACTCGAGGAGTCCATGGGGTAGGGTGGGAGCATGAGAAACTAAAGAAACCCCCTTCTTCATGTAAGAGGCTCCACTCAATACTCACTTTTAAATCCTGAGAAACCACTTCCCCTCTACACTGACTCACTTGAGACTCAAAAGGAATACAAAACGTGCATGGCACTATGCAGCAGTATACCATCCCTTCTCTCTCTGCCCGGTGCAAAGGATCAAGCCAAATGTCCCCCCACCATTTTCAGTTTTATAGGGGAGAAATTGGAGGGGGTGTGCTTCATTGGAGGATGCTCTGCTAATCCTTGTTATACATGATCGATAAGGGCAAAGGATTAGCATCACCAGCTGCTCTGCTAGGAAGTGCAACAGGGAAAATTGGATGCATATATGCAGTGTGGAGCCATTAGGAAGAACTGCCTCAAACACCTCCCTCTCCCCATATTGCAGTTCATAATTCCCCATGTCATGCCCGCTGCACTCCCCTTCAACACAGCCTTTCTCTTGTCTTCTCTGCAGCCTATTACTCCAAGTGCCATTTCCACCACTGAAACACAAATGACACCCCTTTCCCATCTGCACTGCTTTAGAGCATGTTACTCTCACCAAAACCATCCAGGGCAGCTGGCACATGCTGCAGAATGAGTAGAGAATTCAGCACCTTCTGCAGATTGCCCTTAGCAGAGTGGAGATGCCAGACACCCCAGCTGTGAGAAGTCACTTTACCTCACATTTTGCTATCATTTGTCATATCAAAAAGACTTTATAAGCACACAGGTGGGGGAAGGGTTCTGCTTCTACAAGCAATAAAACACAGCTTCCTCTGAGGTGGAACAGGGCTGGTTTAACAGGGCTCAGGAACATTATCTAATTGCTCAGGCTAGAAAGGGAAAAGCAATCTAAACTGATTTGAAGCTTCAGAGGGAATTAGGGAAGCAGAATATAATTACCTAAGTTGGAATTCAGCCAGAACTCATGGGGGGAAGAAAAAAAAAAAAAAGTAATTCTGGTCTTTAATGACCACAAACAATCAGCAACATAGTTTTCCATTCCTTTCCAGAGTGGTACAGGCATGCATTTGATCTCATTCATGCTAACATTGCTCTTTAAGAAGCAGCTTTGAGGTAAAGAAAGATACACTGGATTTTACACCAACACTGTCAATTACACTGCAGCACCATGCTAGAGAGACCATACCTATCTCACATCACTCAGGTGACCTCAGATTTGGGAATATACAGATTTTCAGTCCTTGAACTTCACAATTTTTAAAATCCCCAGCAAATCTTCAATAAAGAAAGTACAGACTAACAACCAACTGCAGCCAACCACTTTTCAGAATATTCCAGATCTGTCATCTCAACACTTTCCACAAAGCAACCATGGAATTTCTTCAGGTTTTCTATGGCCAGTTGTTCACTGCACAGCTCTGGGTCCACGCAGCAGGATAATGGCACTGACCTGGGCTTCTGCCCCAGCAGAAGGATCTTGGTGGCAAAGCACTTGGTCGAACCCTGCATGCCCAAAGCATATGTCAGTACTGCCCTTAACAGACCCAGCATCACAGCGAGAAGAGACCAGAAAAGTGTGCATTATGAAGGCTGTAAAGACTTCAATCTCATTAGCTCTGGCATGCTGTTATTTTGAAACTTCCCTGGTATTTTACAAGCTGTGAAAAGCAGCCAAGCCAAATCTGGTCTGTTTTAAAGGACAGCCAGATTCTCACTCAGGTCTGAAAGACTACACAGCTGCCTGCAGCTCACATGAAGTCCATATGTGGGACAGGTCATGAGTAAAACACCACTTGTAAAAGCTGTCAGAAATGCCAGACTGGCCCTTTTCCAGCTCCAGCCTCACAAGCACCTGCAAACAAGTAAAGACAAGGTTGGTGCCCTTCTGCTCCAGCCTACCCAGAAACAGAGGCAAAACTCAGCTCTGACAAGGTCTGAGCCTTGGCTCTCGCTGTTGTAGACATGGCAGGAACGGGCTGGAGTAGGCTGGAGTGCACAGAAGACCCTGGAGAGCAAAGCCCGCTTCTCCTGTTCCCCTGGGAAGGAGGCTTGCCCCATGGCAGTCATCACCAGCCCTAACTTTGACAGCTTTGACATGCAGCCTTCACAGAAAATCCAAGCCTTCACAGAAAGAAAAATGTCACAAGCTAAAGCACTTAAAAAACATGTACCAAAAAAAAACCAACCCCAAAAAAAAAGGAAATCATTGGCAGTAGGCTTTGCTCTCTACACTCTGTCCCACTTGGGTTCTTAAAGGTAAAGCAGGGTGGTGGGAGATGCTGGCATCTCCAGCCCACAGTAGACCGAGTGAAGTGCTGGTCACAAACACTTGGAAAGTTCTTGCACTGACCTTGGAAAAAGGTACAGAGGAAGCCAATGGTGAGTTTTTTGTCTCTAATATGTATGGATCCAATTCCACCTTCCACCGCAAAATTGTAACGTTCACTGCAGTCGATGGGAATTACACCTATTTAATAGACGGCAGAATTGATTTTGTGATCTCAGGTGTCTGGGTTTGCAAGATCTTCAGCCCACATAACTTTAGATAAAAATCCAGCAAACCCCAAGATAATGAAGTTTTTGAGATTCCACAAACACTGCCTCACTGAGCAAGGCTCAGAGGTGGCTGGAGCTCAATGCAATCACAAGCTTCTGCTAAATTACCTTCGGCCAGAAACATCACCGATCAGGACATTTCCAGCCAGGCTAGGGACTAATGTCAGGAGAATTGCTACCTAAGGGATATTTTTATTGCTACTCCGTTGCTCCTGGGCAAAATGCAAAGGGGACGATATGTACACAGAGCTACAATTTCCATTTAAAAGTTGAGCCTAAGCTGTTAGACTTTACTCTGCGAGCTTTGCTTGTCACAGTGCAAATGCAACGATGTGTTTAAGGAGATCCTGTTACCAGACAGAAAGAGTTGAGAAAGACAGCAGGAGCAGCTGTCACCTGCTGAGACATGGCTTTGCAACTTAGTCAGTGTCACGTTGAGGACTGTGAAGTGCCTGACAGGAGCAAAGAAAGGTCACGGATATGTATTTTGCTAGTGTGTCCCGGCACCTTGATCTAAGCACCCCTAGGAAATGGGAAGACTCCTCAGCTTTGCTCCCCTTTGTGCTCTGCTTGCTGAGCTTCTGAGCACAAGTCCAGGGCAAGAGGCTGCTGCCGGAGCCAGCAGGTGCCTGGCAGCTGGGGCAGTTTGATGGAGAGGGCAGGACAAAGACTTCAGGCATGAGGACAAGCATCTACACCTTTTCTCCCAAAACATTTAATATGTTTTCTGCAGCACAGGAAACCTAACTGTGGTGGAGGAGCACGTGAGGCACCACCTTCCCACCAGCAGCAGTGGGGAGGAGAAACTGGAGCCATGCCCAGCAATAGGCTGGGAGCTCAGCAGGGCTCACCTCACAGTGCCATCCCACAGCAATGCCTGCTCCAGACGTAAAGGCTGCCCCAGAGTCCTAAAGATGGATTAAGAGCGTTCAAGCAAGACTTTGGCATGCAATCCCTGTTCCCCTCACAGGACGCAGCCTCTGCTCTCCTCCTCCCTCGGGAGCACTTGGGGAACGTTACTGCATTCAATTCAGCATCCCTTCTCCATTAACAGTAACTCAATACCAGCAGATCCTGCAGACCTGGATGATGCATTGTTCCTGCTGCACAGAAATTACATTTTTTAGCAGGCATGCTGGCCACAAACTGCATCATTTTGTTGGCTCTTGGCCATAGCAATGGTGGCTAACTCGGATGGGGAGTGGAGGCAGCTCCCAGGGAGCAGGTCCTGCCAATGGCCTGCTGTCTGTCTCTCCAAAGACAGACAGGAGAAAGGGGTGCTGTGGCACCTGTGGGAGCCTGCACCATACCAGGAGAAAGGGAGGTGGGAGAAGAGGGAAACAGACACATCATCTCTCCTCTGTGGAGGGCAAGTGGTTAGACTGAAGTGGTTTGGTTCACTGTTCTTCCTCTGAGCCTTACACAGGCCTCTGATTTGCAAAGGGACAGATTCTCATGCCTTCCCAGCAGGCTGGTCAGCAGCTGCACAGGTGAGGGAACTGGGCACAGAGAGATTAAGGACCATGACCAGGATGCTCAGGGAGTCAGCAGTTCAGTCCAGGACCTCACTGTAGTCATCTGCTCCCATAGCTGTAGCAGTCTTCAGCAATGTATAAGGAGGAACAGCCTCTCTGGTGCTCATCCTTGCCAGTCCCAGTCCAACAGCCCGGTCACATGTCTACCAGCCTCCCACAAAGGGAATCACAGTACAGAAAATACCACAGCCCTTAGGGCCCGTTTTCTGTACGGCATCCAGCACAAGTTAGCATGGGCTGCCTGGTGTATCCCCACCCTATGGTAACTGCTCACTGCAACAGCTCGTGCCACACAACATGCCGAGAGCCTAGTAAAAGAGGTGCTAAGAGATGGAGGGGTTTACTCCACTCATGAGCAACCTGATTTGCTGCTGGAGAGATACAGTCCCTGAGGAATAACACAAGGGAGCGAAGTGATAAGCAGGCAGCAGGAGATGGAGGCAGAAAGCCTTCTTTGTGTTTATTAAAATAGTGTCTGCTAGTCACCTCCTTGGCAGCAGTGGCATTTATGTTGTAAAGCAGTGCCTTGAGGCAGAAGCCAGCACTCCTGGAGTAACATTAGCACCCATTTGAAATGCACAGAGTGCAAACACCTCGTACCCCAGGAGGTTGTGAACGTGCCCTTGCCAGTTGCCTCCTCAGCTGCAGGTCTTTCACTTCCAAACTGTCCCAACATATGGAGGCCCTCAGCCTCCTGGAGCCCTGTCTCACACCCCCCGCAGCTCTGCAGACTTGTGCCGCCTGCCAGGAAGGGCTGCAGTTTTGCGCTGTCTGAAACACCCAGGTGCAGGGAGGAAGGAAACAGGGGAAAGGGTAGCTGGAGATGCAGGACACTGCTGCTGCAGCAGCAGCGCAAACCCTGTCAGCTAGACACATGGCCAGCCCAGCCATGAAAACCAGCTGGGGAGGCTGTGCCCTGCAGCAATTGCTGGCACTGCCCTTCCATTATCCCAATAACGCATGTTACAGTAGGCTGGATCCTTCAACAGGGAAGGCACAACGTCTCCCACATAACTTCTTCAACAACAGGCTTCAGGCTACTAAACGCATGACCTGCAATACTCTCCTATGCATCGCTTGAGCCCCAGTCCTCAAAGTGGAGGTCGATCCTCGCACGTTAGCGTTTACCACTTCACCCTTTGCATGCTCCCTCCTTCCTCGTAAAACCAAACACATGTAGGCTGTTTCATGGTCTGTATCACCCAAATCAGTCCACTCGTCAGAGAAATGCATCCATGTGGGGGCAGAGCCCAGCAGCAGTTTAATGGTGTGTTGCAGTACCAAACACCACTGAGTAGGGCAGGAGAAGGAGGAACATTAAATGTGATCTCATATCAGACATTAGAATCCTTCTGCAGTCTTAAAAAAAGAAAAGCCCAGAACAAAACATAAACCCATGGTGACGTTTTGGGGTTTTTTTTTCTTTTTTTTTTCTTTTTTTTTTTATTTGGGGGGGAGGGGGTGTAGGGAGGGAGTAGTTTTTAAATCTCTAGGTAACCAGGCAAACCAAAAGACTAGTGCAACGCTGGATATTCACACCAGGACAGTGAGCAATACAGCATTTCACCATTCATTTCCCATTGATGCTATCAAAGCACTGGGAGATGCTCCCATCTGTTCCCAAACCAGGGATTTCCTGCTGTATCCTGTGCTCTTGCCCCGCAGTACTGCATAGGATGCTCAGAGCTCTACTTCACACAGCTGAGGAAAGACAAGGTAAACAACAACAAAAAAAAAAGACAAAAAAAACCCCAAACAACAAAACAACAGAAAAGCCAACAGCTGATGGCAAAGGGCTCAGAGTACCCTTGCATATGGACTGGTGGCTACTGCTGGGCAGACATTGTTACACAGATTCCCACGTAAAAGGCATGAGTCAGAGACCCAGGGAAGGCAGCTTTTCAGTAGCTGTAAGGGACAACTGGTGTGTCACGGCTTGAGGAGGCTGGGAATCAGTGAGGAAGCCCAGATGCAGCCCCTTCCTAAGCTGTTAGCACTCTCATGGGTGTGAGAGTGCCCTGGGAAGCACTTGTGTCGGGAGGCCACCAGAACCAGCCAGGTCTGTAAATGTCTTTCCCAGGGCACCATGACAAGAAGAAACTCCAGGTTCATCTGGCTGGAGACACATATGCTGCTTTCTTTCCTGCCTAATGCTGCTGGTTGCCAAGCCCAAATGAGGCAGAAAAATAAGGGGATTTGTTCTGATGAAGGCTAGGGAAAAAAAAAAAAGGAATAACCTGCTCCAATTGTTTAGAGAGAATTAAAGCTGCTCTCAGGGAAAAAACATCAGGGAGCAGCATCAGACTTGCCTGGGAAAAAGCAAGTCTCTGTTCACTTGGGGGATGGTATTTTGTTCAAAAACCAAAGAGCGGTTAGATACAGAGCACAGAACTGAGTTTTAGAACAGGAATGGATGTGGTATAAGGAGCAAGTTTCATCTTGTAGTGTGAGAATTGTCTTGATTTTTCTTGGATTGCATTTCTCAAACTTCTTCTTCCCCTCACCCCACCAATACCTTCCAGAACTGAATCATACTTCTTCTGCAGATACAAGTCTGGTGAAGAAGCAGAAAGCACCTGAGCTGGGAGCCTGAAAGCTTCAGTTCCTTGCAACGTGCAACGGCCAGAGAGACAGCATTAAATCCACTGAGGCTGTCTGGGCTACAGTACACCTGCCTGGCAAATCTGCTCCCCCCAGTCCCCTCTGCTTCTCACACAAACTTGCCCCTAACTCACGGGGAGAGAACAGAAAAGTTCCCATCACTGCCCTTTCCTGGCTTGCAGGAAGCCAGTGTTCTGGCCACAGTCCACTGCACAGATGACCACAATACAGACCATCCCTGCACTGACTCCAATTTACCACTACATTTGATGGGAATCTGTCGACTGAGGCGCAAAATGTAGACTGTTGCTCACGCCAAGGAGAGATGCCAGGATCGGGAGCGAGGGCTGGTGGAGGGAGCTGATCCCTCTGGTGTCATGGCATCAGCCCCAGATGATGAGGGGCTGCAGCCCCGGGAGCCCACCCATGCAGAGAGGCTCATGCAGCATGAGATTCAGAGCTGGAAGAGACTTTGAGTCGAGCAGTGCCCTCCCTTCCTGAGTCACAACAAGCCCCCCGCAACGTGGGCAGGCAAGCACGTAAATAGACAGATGGGAGTAAAGCCTGCAAGGAAGGCTTCCTCTAGCATTGCAGGGGAACTAACCCTGCCAGCTGTGTTACTTCATGAAATAAAATACACCGTACAAGACATTAAAAAGAACACAAGAATACACGTCTACAGAGATGGTGGAGGGAAGCAGGTGCTGTTTGCCACAGTCCTGAACCAGACAGAGCCCAATACGCTTTCTAGGAGAAACATGATGAATCAGTCTTGCACAACAGCAGGGACACCAAGAGGCTGTTATTCTGGGGACCTGTCACAGACTCTGCTGTGCATCCCAGGGACACAGTAGGTTTCTATAGATACCTCGTATATTTTCCCAGTAGCCATTTCCAAGCCATACTCCACAATATATGCTACAAAACTTTAAATGTCAGGTGGAGGAAACAGCTCATTTCAGTCCTTTTAACTTGTGAATACTATGCATCGCTCCTTTATCACTGTTTCCCTGAGCAAGGGAGAGTCATTTACAGGATTCTCTCTTTACAACATCCCTACAACCATGGCAAAGCAGCCCCCAGCAACCTTCCTGTGTGGTCCTCCTCTAGTGGTCTCCTCCTGCTGGGTTGCTGCTTGGTGTTGCGCACAGCATCCCCCGCAGGAGCAAGCACACAACTCGATACCAAGATACTTAGCTCCATCTCCCCGGCAAAGTAGCTCGCTTTCTTTGCCGCAGGAACAAGCACTGCAGAGAAACGGCAAAACTTTAAAGACAACAGGTACAGTTCAGTTCCCTCCTATGGCCTGTGCCACAGCCCAGGAGGAGGGAGACAGTGGAATGAAAGGGCAACACATCTCAAAGCAACGCCAAGGACCTGCAGCTTGACAACTCGGTTTCATGATTCATTCTTCATTCTGCTAAAGCCCTGGGAACTGGTCACACTTAAGGCAGGGATTGGACCAATCAGCTGGCCCAAAAGGCTTAAAATCCTGCACCTGATGGGAGCCGATCACTGGTGCACGTCAAGCAAGTGGCACCTCGATTTTAACAGTCCCCCTCTAGCCCGCTTTGCTAGAAAGCTTGGAACAGCACTTACTCTGCCTGCTGTCCAGAAGCTGTGCTATAAGCTGGAGGAACAGGGGTCTCCTTTCCCTTGGGAACGGGGCCAGCAGACCTCCTGCAGCAGCCAGCACCCTTGCCAGCTGGGCAGAGGAGCCTGCCCTCCGCCAGCACTCCCTCCAGCACTCTAACAAGCCCTCTGCTGACTCCAGCAGAGCACACTCCACAGCCCTGATACTGTTAAATACTGTCCTAAATATTACAAACCACTGCTGTCATCATCCCCATACATGCTCCCCTCATGCCACTGACTGCAGGGACCTTTGCTTGACTGTTTTAAAAATCTCATAAACTTTCCCACTCTTTCTCAAAGCTGAAGTTACTGCTCTCCCCGGAACCAATGCTGGCTCCCCAAAAGTTATGGCCAAGTAAAAAATAAACTTGTGGTTTAAAAATTGCACAGATTTATGATTTAAAATCCTTATTTATTTCTGCCTTCCTCTCCCCTCCCTCCCTGTAAGTGTTTCTGTGACCATCACTAAATTGAAGCAAGTATAACAAGGCTGAGGAGAATTCCATCCAATTTTAAAAGCTAAAAACAGCATAAGGAGAATAAACGCATCCTATTACTCTCCCCTACTCTTACCCTTTGCTTGTATAGAATGGAAGGGTTTTCTCTCTTCCTCTCTTTACTAAAAGGATTTTTCCCCCTTAGGCTCCCGTATTTGGTCAAGTAACCAAAACCAGGAAGCATGGTGTCACTGGATAATGTGGAAACCAAATACAGACTTAAGGATCAGAAGCTTAGTCAGCTGAAGTTTAGAGGTCTTCTCCAGTCCTTAAAAATTTCAAGATGATGTATTTCAAGACACAACACTGACTTTTATGGCCTTCTCAGAGGCAAAGTGCATGCTCCTATGCATAACAAAGGGCTTTCCAAATCACCTCCCCATCCCTCCAACCATGACTTTACAGCTGCCTTGTTACCAAGAAAGACAGGCTAAACCCAGACCTGGGGGTCTCAAGGCTGGCATGGGGACCAGCAGGAAGCAGTTGGCATCAGACCTGCTGGTGACCCAACAGACAATGGAAACCATGAGCCTTGCTAACCTTCTCATTTTTTTCACTATTATTAAGAGTTCTGGTGGCTCTTGATAGCTGCAGGAAATGGATTTAAGGGATGCTGAGACTGTTTCCTCATCTGGATTACTTCTGAAGCAATAACGTAACGGGCAGCCACCTGGGAGGAGTGAGAAGAGGAGTTCCATATCCTTATGGCAGCCTCAGCACAGCTTTGGGTCGAAACTTGTTGTTATCAGATGACTTCTGGCAGACCCCAAGAAAGCACTGGGATCCAGCAACTGCCATATCAGGCTCTTAATTCAAACAGCAGCACCCACACTGGCCCTTTCCAGCAGGAACAATCAGGGTCAAACCAGTTGTGAGCCCAGCTGGTCCAGGCTGAAGCCCACCAGTGGAGAGAGCCAGCCAGCCATCCTCATAGGAAACCTGTTCCTCAGCCAGTACTGAGGAAGAGAAGTTGTAGGCAGGAGGCAGAGACCACCTTTGTCCTCTCTCCCCAGCTTTCTAAAAGGCTGCAGGGAGGGGCGTGGTTCAACCTTCTCCTGCAAGCCTTGCCCCTCAGGGCAGGCAGATATGGGTGGACTCAGCTGCAGTAAAGAGGACTTCAGACGCCAGGACTGCTGCCAGGCTGGTATCTTATACCTTAGCATGAAAATTCATTAGGATATAGGGGGGTATATCTGTGCAAATGCACACGCCCTAATGGCACAACTCCTTTTAGGAAAGGGACCTCCTCTCCTCCTTGGGGCAGCTTTGACCTAGCACATCTGTGCCTCATCCCTGCCAAGGGAATGCAAAGGGCTACCCCACTCCCCTTGGCACAGGACCCTGTTGCAGCACGCAGATAACCCAAAGAGACACATGGAAGGTGCCCAGCTCAGAGTTTAGTCAGGCTTTTTTTCATCCAGTTACCTGGTTCAAGCTTGATTCCCACTTGAGAAGCACCACCCCACAAACCCCCATGATGGGGCCCCCCTCTGTACACTGTGGAAATTGGAGTACAAATCAGAGGAAAAAGCTTTCCTCTGTTTGAACAAATTGCTATAGATTCACCCCCGTCTCAGGTCATAGCCCCCGATGGGAAATATTTTCACTGGCTGACTGCTAATAGACTTTGGAGCAGCCACTGGATCAATACCTGAATAAGAAAATTAGCCAAAGCACACAATCTGATTTTGCCTTGTTTTGAATTACAGCAGGTTTGTGTTTATTTCACTCTCTTTTCCCTCCTTCCCTCTCTAGCACGCTTCCCCCGTCCTTGCTCCCTGGTTACCTATCTATCAAATCTAGTCAGATTTGTGGCAATATAATAAAGTACGTGCAGGAAGATGTAATGCCTTTTGAAAAATGTTTACATGCATTAATATTTCCTAGTGAAACTGCAGCACTGCCACTCCCTCAGAGGAGATGACTCGGGAACAACAGAAAGATTTTCACATACATCCCCCTCTCAAAAAAAGCCATATGCAAACAATACAAACAATCTGCAAAGCAGGAGTGGGGACTGGCTGAACATTCCCTCTCAGAAAACCCAAGAAGTCAGCAGCAAGGTTTCAACATTGGGAATTAAAAAAAAAAAAAGAAAAG
>VZTL01051927.1:344-17814 GCA_013400535.1 Scopus umbretta | reverse complement strand
TTTTTTTTTTTTTTACAATTTTTACTGTACCATTGCTGATACTGGTTCAAAGTTGAATGGCTTCAGAGGCATTTCATCCACAATGACTTGTCTGTAATAGCTCTTCATAGAGGAGAGTTGAATCAAATATCTATTTTGCAAGCTAAAAATACTCCTTAAGAAAGATCACAGGCATATAAAACAAAGATGGGAACTAAACTAATGGGAAAGGAGAGAAGTCTGAGGAAGCATACTGAGATTTGGGGTTTCTGGACTAGTTTCTCTGACCAATAAAGAACCAAAGGAGGTTGTGAACAGACGTGCTGAACAATACATATGCAATATTACTTCAGAGTGCAGCAAAACCTGAAAAGCCTGAGGAGAATGAGACATAACTCTGCCTCTGCATATAGCAAAGCTGCATCAATGCAATATTTTGTTTAAAATGATTCACAACAATCTTTTTTCCTAGAACCAAAAGACCTCATTACTTTTTCTCCCCAGACAAAGCTATTTTGTCAATGTGAAATATGAATATGTCCTGGACCAGGAGCAATTGCCCTTCATCTGTGAAACTGTGGTACCACAGAGCATTCATCCTCGTCAAGCACTTCATGTTGTCATCATCGAGCCCATCACCTTCTCCAGCTCTTTTTGAGCTGTAGTCACAGTCATTTCAGTGTAAGTGGAGGCAGCCATATGGTTAGCATTATTTTGGTTGTCTGTGAAACACAAGGATTGCTAATTTGTCCTGCTTGACTAAAGGAGATTTGTTACAGGATTTTCTCATTCTTCAATGGACAGGACTGTGTACAGAACTGGATCCTCAACAGGAACCTTCATGCAGCTGTTCACTACATAGAAACTGTTGAGCAGCAAGTATCACATTGAAAGCAACGGTGTCCCCCACGTGTGTTTGGAAATATTGTGAGCCAGGTATTTAGGTATGTCACTCACCATCTCCTTCTGAACTGTCAAACTAAAATAAACTAATCCACACCTCAGTTATTCCTTTTCTCTCTTTCTTTTTGAAACTAAAGTTACTTTGTTTGAGCATTTGAGGCTTTCTCAATAGTGATTGATTTTCCCTCTTAAAAACAAGAAGGAAGACATAGTAAGTAAAAGAAATGATTGATACAAACTTTTTTGGTGGAGGTTTTTCTCCAGCTTCTGACCCAGCTGATGATAGCACTGTTTGAAGCTGAAACTGAGCCAGCAGTTTTTCATAATTTCATCAGAAGTGTGGTGAAAGGGATACTGAATCTTAACAGTCTTAGGCAAAAATTTCAGTCTGATTTAAATCTCTGCATAAAATATTATGGTATGGGGTTTGTTTGGCTTTTTCTTTAACTCATCTGCAAATAGTTTCATAAATCCTTTACATCGTGAAAGATGGAAGTGAAAAATTTGTATGCCTAAAATTTAAAAAGAATCCAAACAACTAGAAAGAGTTTCCAGTGAGTGTGGTTTTTAGACTTCAAAAAGGAGAATCAAAGGGCAAATCTTCCACTCTTATAGACATTTCTGTGATTCATCTTCCACAAAGACAGACATCTTCAGGGGATAATTAACTAACAAAAAGAAATGTCAATATATATTGGGTTTTCTGTGATTTCTATTCAGCTGAAAAATATGTCTAAGTCAACACTAACAATTCTTTGCCGTGTAGTTTTGTGTTTTATAACATATTGCCATCCCTTTTTATTTTTTATTATTTGGGAAAATTACTTCTTACAAATTTACATTTATACTTCCTTACATGCAGGTAGATGTTCTCTCTATAAATAGTGGCAGATATTCATAGACATGATAATGATGAACACACACATACACCCACATAAACTCTATCACTTTTTAAATTTTTCTCTATCTTACGTAATAGAGCAGGTTAAGTACCACCTTGAAGTTGGCACACATACAGTACAGCCTGAGATACCTTTTTTCTTTGGGTTTTTTTCATTCTCTCTATAGACCGTACATTTTCAGCAAGTGCCATATGGACAAAACAGTTTCTGGTAAAATTTTGGACAACAATTAACATAAGCACAGCAGGAGATCCCAACTGTTGACCCCTAAAAGGTGGTTAATCAACAGCATATGGGTTTATTTATCCCAGCATGCCCTTTTAATTAACAGTTCTGGAAAGTGTACTTTTTAATGAACACTTTGTTATAATATATTGAGAAAATTCTAAATAGTGTAAATGAAACTCCAGCTTGAAACAAAATAACATTGTTTATAAGAAAAAAAAATCTGTCAAGAAGTCAGCCCAAGAGAAACTCTAGTACTAATCTCAAACAATGCTGGAGTAACAATGGTTGTGTCTAGAATCAGATGTGAATTTATAACAAAATCTCTGAACTGCAGAAAGTTTGGATTTATTGTTTAAAATCATCTTTAAGAAATAAATGTGAATTGTAAAGTTCATGTTTAGAGTAAAAAATGTCAGTAGATCAAAGAAGGTCTCCAATCCTGTGTTTTGGTTTGAGCCCACCCTCTGCACAGTACCATGACATTTATTTTCAAGCTGACAGTAAAAGATACTTGATAATAGGGTAGGTTGAAAGGGAGAGAGGGTACAAAAAATAAATAGCAATAACAAACTAGAAAAGAGAAGCAAACACAAACAAGTGTGCACGCAGCACAGGATAAGTAAACACAAGAAAAACAACAAACATTCAAAGTCCTTTTTAATAATACATCTTTGTTAATGCAATGCAAATTATTTAAGATAAGCCTTAGGTAAACTAAAACCTGAAGGTAAACCACAATTTTTAAGGTAAATTATTTAAGGAAAACAGTAAACCAAATTTTCAGTTGGTGTAAATCAAGGTAACTACTTACAGAAAGCTGATTTACATGGGTCTCGAAAACATAATAAAGTCCTTCATGCTAAAGAAATTCAGACAACAAACCAAAGAAAAACAACCTTTCTCTTGTCTTCGATCAACTAAAAAATAAAAATGTCTTTGATGGTATTGTATCAGCTTATAAAACCTTCTGGTAAGCTTCCTGTAAATTATGTCCCAAAGCTGAATGTATTGGGAGCTCTTAAGACATTCAAACACCTCTAATTAAGAAGCCATGCAAACCGAAATAACTACTGAACACCTTGGAGTATATTCACGCTTCACCTCTCAGTGAAGAATTCTACCCTTGGTTAACAGCAACTGCTATACCAGAAGGACTGTTTTGTGTATACTTATTCAGCAGCAGAATCTGGTCTGTCCTAGAAAGCAGAAACATGAAAGTATTTTACCCTTTTACAGCATAATGTGGTGAATTAAAGACATTTTTCCTCTTAGAAAATAATTTTCCAATACCAAGAGTATCGGAGTCTCCTTTGGTGAGATCCTTGATTGCCTACAGCAAGATGGAAGATTGCCTTACAGAAGAATGCAGATTTGACCTATAGTGAACATCAGGGCAATTCCAAAATGTAGCTATAGCTACAACCTTCTATAAATGTTCACCAAAGAATCTGTTAGTTGGCTGAGATTACACAAAATAAGGTGTTACATTTGTCTTCAAAACAAAACAGAAAAGGTTCCTGCTTTATCATTGGCTTACTTTGCTGTGTTAGAAATAAGAGAAAACACAATCAAAATTGTCAGTCATTATCTGTATTATGTGCTAATGAAGAATGAGAAAGCAACCACAATATGAGTCCACTAGAAGGAGTAAAGATAACAGTCTGAGAAGGAATCTGTGTAGGAGACTGTTGTCTCCTTCTCTGTTGAAAACCATAAAAGACTGGCTCAGAGCAGGAATTTTTTAGGCTGCTAACCCTTGCGGCTCTGTAAAACTTCCAGGATAAGTAACCACACATCACAAAGCTTAGTCTAAATATTGAAGACAGAAAGACATCCTGATAAACATATATCAATACTATCCTCTAGAATACACTTTACCATTTCAGGTATTTGAAAGTAGAAATTTACTCTCAGTAAAGACTTTCTACGTGAAGAATGATTTTCAGGATTGGCCACTACTAACTAAACATAGAGACTGTAACTTTAACTATAAATTGTTGTTTTTCTAAGATGGCTGTGGGACTCCAAGTATCTGATCATTCTAATTTTGACAAAAGACCACTGTAGAATACCCATAAAGAATATGATTAAGCGCTGAATATGTTTTACAACTTCTGAGTAAACATGGATGTCTTCAGCTATGCAGATATCACAATGAAAGTATTCTTGAATCTACGTGAAGGAGGAAAAGAAAGAAAGAAATGTGCTGTATAAATTACACTGGCTATCAACCTCCTGCACATTGAAGACTAATTCTTGTACAAAAGATAAAAAAGCCATAGATTAATTCAGAATGTTTCCCTAAGTGAACAACTAATTTCATAAAACTGAAGACAGTATCCTGTATAAAAATACAGAATAAATGAAATCCTTTGTGACGATTAAGCTAAGTGATTCATGTGGAGCTGTTGATCTGATTTTCAAAAGAAGATAAATGATTAGGCAAATCTGTCCTGGATTCTCTCTGTCATGGCTAGTGAAACATTTTATATTTAAAAGATCTTTTACTCCACTAGAAGATAGTTCTGTTTTTATTTTTTTTTAAGTACTAGTGAGTAATAAAAGCATACTTATTAAGGTAGAAGTATTCTCCATTAGTGTATTTTAAAGATGTCAGCATTGTATTTTTTAAAAAAAAGATAACCGATACATGCTTGAAATTATATCTAGCTCATAGGTAGGAACTGCTCTCTCAATAAAAAGCAACCTGAGTCAGCTTTTCTTCAGAATGAACCACCTGTTTTGTACCTGCTTGGTCCTGCTGTACGAACTAAGCTACAGTATAGTTTAGATCCCACCTTTTCTTTTTGATCATTTCTAGGAAAAGAAGTAATTGCTAAGAGTTATTTTGGGTTTGGGCACTGCTTCTGCTTTGTACAAAACATTTCTTGTTTATATGTGCACCCAGTCAGCTACATTAAGCAACCTGATATAAATTATTTAAAATATTAATCCGGTTCTAGTGCACCAAAAGTAGATATCAGCTATGCGCTACTTTCAGTCCAGTTGTCTCAAGAAGGAGTTTGCTCCCAAGACTAAAAAAGAAAAACCTAGGAAACATGTATTAAACATCTCAATCCTGCAAGCACAATAGAGCACTAAAGGGCTAGTTTCAATTTTCAGCACTGTCAAAGGAGCCTCAGCCCAAGTCCTTCCTAACGATGTGAACAGCCAGAACAAAGGGATTTGCACATTTCTGCCTTAAGAAGTCGGTCCAAGTTTAACTCTGTTAGAAATAAAACTTCTGAATCCAATGAGTTATAACAAAGAATATGACCAAGGTATTACCAGTTACCTTTTATGATGAGGCAGCAAGATACTTGTACATACTCTATAGTATAATAGTATATGTTTTAGAAAGGTAGTAATTTGTTACTGATACAGTATTCCTACAGTTCTCTCTTAAATCTTTGTTGAGAGGAAGGGAGAAATAGCATTTCCTTTAGAATTACAGAGTTTGGGAGTTAGCCAAGTGAAAATTAGTGAGCTTCCACTGTAACTAATTGAAGTTAGATATTGTTTTCATTAAACTCTCATCAACTTTGCATTTTGTTTATTTTCAAGTGTAGGTTTCAAGTGTTGCAGATGTATTGGTTAGGTCTCAGGGCGGGAATATCAACTGTCACACCTGGTTCATTTGCTATGTTATGCTTTTCTGGTACTGAGCTGCAGGATATCCTTTCCTTCTTTAATGCTTGGGAGGTTTTTTGGGTGCCTTAGCATTCATTTCACCTTCTAATGGTTAAAAATCAAGCCATGGCTAAGTGATCACATAATTTGAATCAAAGTAGGCAAGCCTGCATGATTGTTAGTACCTCTTGTTTGCCATGAAAATTTTTGTACTAATGTAGACTCACACTGTTGATGGTTCATTTAATTTGATTTTCTACATCTTTCTGTTTTCAGAATCTGACCAAATTACATAATGCTTAAGAATGAGCATTCTAATATTTTAAAGGAAAATTGCAGCACAGAAAAAAAGAGACATGGCTTTTGTTTTTCTGAAGATAAAGTAATTTATATTTGAGGAAATATTGAGATGCCAGATAAAAATTTCTCTTTTGCTCCAGTATAATGGTGATGAATATGTGATGATACAGTGCTAGGAAGATTTGTCTTTTTTTCCATATTTAAACATTCATTGTCTTTGTCAGGAAAAATACTTGGGAAGGATTCGTTTTATTATTATTTACTTTGGGTTATTCATCTTTTTCTAAACACAGGGAAAAAAAGAACAATGCTTCAATATGGAATTGACCTAGCAGAAAGGCGGTAAAGAAAGCAGTTCTCCAAACTGTTGTGGACTAAGAAGTATGGTAAGAGGAAGAGGAGATAAAAAAACCTCAGCTGTCTATATGAAGGAATGAAAATTGTACAGAAGAAGGATGAAATAAGCAGACACTGATGGCTAAATAATTTCTCCCAGATACAGGCAAATTAATAATCTTTAATAATTTGAATTTTAATGAAACTAATTATTCTTAAGTCTGTTCAGTAATGTTGAGGATTATTTTACTTCCATGTTTAAAATGTGTATAATCAATTTATGCCACTTTGAGGTAACAATTTTCCCATATCTGTCTTACATTTTGATATAGAAACTTTGGAGAAATTTTCATTCTTGGAAGCAACTCCTGAAAAATACCACTATACCTCTTGGCAGAGCAAAATATGTGATGCATAATTACATGATGCATTTCATGAACTAATGGAGGACCATCCAAACTCAAGTTTAATTCTTTGCCTTGTCATTTGTTGTGATTTAACCCCAGTTGGCAACTAAGCACCACACAGCCACTCATTCACCTTCTGCCCCTCACCCCTGCAGGACGGGGGAGAGAATCAGAAAAAAAAAGTAAAACCCAGGGATTGAGATAAAAGCAGTTTAATAGGACAGCAGAGGAAGAGAAAATAATAATAATAATGATACAAGAATATGCAAAGCAAATGATGCACAACGCAATTGCTCACCACCCACTGACCGATGCCCAGCCAGGCCCTGAGCAGCTATCGCTGCCCCCCGGCCAACTCCCCCCAGTTTCTATACTGCACATGGTGCCGTATGGTACAGAATAGCCCTTGGGCCAGTTTGGGTCAGCTGTCCTGGCTGCGCTCCCTCCCAGCTTCTTGTGCACCTGGTGGAGCATGGGAAATTGAAAATGTCCTTGAGTTGTGTCAGCACTACGTAGCAACAACTAAAACATCAGTGTGTTATCAACATTATTCTCACACTAAATCCAAACCACAGGACTACAGCAGCTATTAGGAAGAAAATTAACTCTATCCCGGCTGAAACCAGGACACCATTCTTATTGGAAGTTTTCTCCAGAAACGTTTTCCAACATGGTTGGAAATTTGAAAATTCAGGCCTCAGTCTATTCCTTACCTTTCATAGTCACTTTTTCTCTTATCAGTGTCATCCTTTAGGGAATGCTTTCCCCTGTTGGTGCTTGCTTCTTGGATTTAACCACAGACATTCTCAAACTTTTTTTTGCTTGACCAAAAAAACATATATTTTAAATTCACAGAATATAAGTTCTCCTTTTTCCTGGTCATCTGAATATTATTTTTTCCAAGCCTATTCCAGTTAGAATTTGGTGGCTCTTTTAGAGCTGGTTGACCAAAATTCCTCTGTTTTCACATGAATATTGCAATGGCACTACTCCTCCTTTTTAAAGAAATATTGCATCTGGTAAATCTTAAAATTGTCTCTTAAGAGCCACATTACACTGACGTCTGACTGTCCTTCATGACTGAATAATACCCTTTGTTTTTCCTCCCCTTCCATTATTCAGCTCAAATTCCTGTCCTATAGCAGAAATTGTTAATATCATGTTTGGTAACAAGATAATGTCATCACATATTGTCTTTTTCAGACATTAACATTATTCACATATTGACAATATATCCTACATTTTTGATGGCAAACAAAATTACCAGAATGCTGCTAGTCTCTGTGCTACAGTCAGAAATGAAAATATTAAACAGCATTTACCTCTGTGACAATTCTTAACTAGTACCATTATGAAATTCCTTTCAATTCAACATAATCATACACCTTGTACTAGCTTTTTATGTACCCTACTTTTCTTAGACTATTCCGTTATCTTCTTTAGTTTAACCAGCAATGTTGCATGTCCTTTATCTAGAAAATGACATACCTTATCAAAGAAAATATCAGATGAGTACAGCACGATGGACTTGGTGAATATGTATCATATAATTTTTTCAGTTTCCTACTTACTGCCATGGCTGATTACTTTTTCTCTTTTTACAGGAATTTTTTTCTAAAACATTCACATTATTGGAGTAGGACTAATGGTGTTTGTTAGGTACATGTTCTGTGCCTTCTTAAACGTACCTACCACATTTACTACTTTTCAGCTGTACAGTACTATTTAATAAAAAATAAATTTATTAAAAATCTTTGCCATTGGACCACCTGCTAACAATAGCATTAAAGTGACAGTCTCTGTTGGGAAATACTCACAGCTACCAGGACTCTGAAGCACTGACTACCACATTTCTACCATGTGTTTTGGAGAAAAAATGTGTAAAATTGTATTTTCTTCTTCAATAAAAAAATAACTGTCTCAGGGACTTTGACTAATCACTGTATTTCCCTTTTAACTGTAGAATTTTCACAGAAGCTCCCAGTACCATGAGCATGCAGCAGCGTCCTTACTGTGAGTGTCAGGGAAGATCTTGTGCTGATCAAGGTAGAGAATGCAGCTGCGGTCTGGGTGGAATCTCACGCAGCTGCACAACTAACACGACACCATAACAACGAGCAATGTACCACACTGCCAGATATGCGTATGGTGTGCGGCAGATAGTAGGGGTCATAGTTATTAGCAAGCCATTAACTGGCAGTAAGCCAGTATCAACTAAATAAATAGTACGCTTCACTTATATATGTAAACATATTCATACCGCCTCTTCCTTTAAGTGGGGTCCAGCTTTTTCTTGTGTCAAGGGACCGATCGGCTGCTGATTTCAGTAAGGATAGGCTCCGCTGTGTTACCAGAGGAGCTTGGGATACAATAAAAAAATAAATATTGGGATTAAATGAATCTGAATTATGCCCAAACTAGAATAAATGTTTCTTAACAAAACACCAAATGATACAAATCTGCTTTGAATATTGCCCGCTATATAATAGCCCTTAAGTTAAGCAGTTGTTCAAATGTAGCACATACCTAAGTATTTTGCTGAATACGGGTATGTTAAGCATACCCATAAGAACCTTTGCTGAGATAGACAAAAGCATCATTATAGATTTTGATAGTATGAGCCAACATTTTATATACAAAAGTCATATTTAAGGATTACATTATAATTTACGCCAAAGCAATGTACATAATTGTACCTATTTACAGGAAGATCATATAATAAATGTAACCCTCAACATTGGTGCTGGAACAATATTTTTAACGAGTTAAATCCATATTTTATACTTCGATCATGGATTTAAATGTATTTCCTAGGCTGAAATCCATCTGGTCTTACTAAAGCATAGTCCAAAGCCCAAAATATAGCTGGGAAGGCAATAAATAAGTTAGGCAACTACAATGTGACCAACACAATAACAATACAGCCAGCTGCAAGCTGAATGTAGTAGAAACTTCTCAGCAATTAAAAATCACTATGCATGCACAGATTCTCATCAACTATTTATAACTGCTTCCTTTATTTATATTAAAGATAGAGAAAATGTAATCATGTCCAGCAGCATTTTGTTTTAAAGAACAAGAACTAGTTTAATAGGTAAAATTACAAGAATCCAAGCAAGCGAATACAAACTTTAGTTTTTTAAACAATATCCCACTTCTTAGAGGAAAGTTGTCAGGGCCTGCTTCAAGTAAGTAATGGCTTTGTAGGAAGGTAAATCCAGAAAGTACTTTATGACACCCAAGGCAAAGTCAAGCACACCTCGGTTGTCTTTACAGATACCCGGGAAAGAAAACTATGCAGGGGGTTGCTAGCAAACTAACATGAACAAATCCTAGCAGAAGACAAGTGAGGAGGCTGCAACAAAGACCTGTGGGTCAAATGTAGGTGGGCAGGGAGAAATATGAATCACCCAGCAAGACAAAGATCAGATGTATAACTTCTGAGAAAGTGAGCAGTATAGAAAGAACAGGGGAAATTTTTACTCAAATAGCCAAATTTATCAACCTCCTTCATCACCTGCCTCTCATTAAACAATGTATTCCCAAATTTCATGCACATTTAAGCTGGATATTAAGAAAAAAAAAAATACTTTTTGAGGATAAAGTCCATATTCTCCTGTACTTTTTTCATTGAACAATCCTTCCTATCGAAGTCCCCTCAAGCAGAAATATTTCATATTCCATAATCCTTCTGGCATCCCTCAGATTTCTTTCTCATGCTGGATAGAAGAAATTACTTCAACCCTCCTCATCTACCTTTGTAACAAATATATCTTCACAAAACAAAAGCTACCTTTGATATCAATAGGCTTTGTTGGAAATGCTTCAGTTAATAATTTTTAGTCTTCCAATAGAAACTGCTTGTCCATACTTATAGTTTCAACCAAATTTCGCTGAAAATAACTGGAAAAATGTAATTGATAGTTTTAAATTATAAGATTCTTTTTTTTTCAAAGCTACTGTTAATGTTAAAAGTGTTAATTTATATTTTAAAATGGTAAAAAGTATAAACAGTTCAAACTAAAATAAATTATAAACTCATCCCCTTTTTCTTTCTTTGTTAATTTTCAAGTTGATTGAGTTTGGGTCCTAGAGAAATTCACTTCCAGTTGTATTTTCAATTAAATCCTTAGCATACAACAGCAGCATTTTGATGTTGGACTTCTGTTCCTAAAACACAAGCCTTTAGAGCTTGTTTTTATAGGTTGGAGTGGAAGGATTAGTACTATGGTCACTGATTTCACATAGTGGTATAACTTCATCCAGTTGTCCTATTTCGTTATGTGGAATACAGACATCTATGTGTATGTTTATGTGCATATATGTATATAATATCTCAATAAAGATTATACAAAACTGAAATTCACTGAAGCATTCTAGAGTCCATTATATTAACTTGGGGCATATTACAGCATCTTGAAATAGCACAGCAGGGACTGTCAGCTAGCCAGACTGCCTAATGTGGAGAATTTCCCTTGTTAGGTATCTTATTAAAGTTCTCAGCAGGGTTTCTGATTCGTCTCAACATCAAATGAATAGCACCAGCCTTTATTCAAGAAAGAGGTAACTACAGTCTAACTAGATTATGCCAAATTCCAGAAATGTGTTTTCACAGTTGCCAAAGATTTTTTTTTTTTCTTTTGCTACTGTGCATATTTCCAAGGGGCCTATCACTATGGACCCTATTAATAAGAAATATTATCCTGGGTTAGCTGCACGACCACACCAATGACACCAGCTTACTTTCACAAGGTGATTTAATCTAAGAAAAGTTGTTTCTTTGTTTTGGAGTATCCGTGGAATTTTTAGTGATTTGGAAGTAGCTACTACAGCAAGTAAAATGATGAAAGATCATAGCAACCTCCCCTGTTCCCCTGCTTTTTTTGCAGATCCCCTTGAAGGAGTAGAAAATGCTGCTGCTATATCAGTGTTAATGTAATTCTAGGCATCAGTTACCAACTTTTATTAAAAACTCTCTCAGCAAGAGTCATCTTTGCATAGCACAGAATCAGATAATACACAGACAGGAAATAAATAGCTGGTCTCCAAAGTAGAGAGAATGTATGCCCTACATTCAGCAAGGAAGTCATCTCTTGATACATACCCTAAATGAAGTAGAGTTCAAGAGCTTCAATCATTAGAACAAGTGAAACCTGTATTTAACTCTCTGCTCTGCCAGACTGGGCCAATGAGAGAGCAAGTTACTGAGGATCAGAGCTATATTGAAGGACAGAGTTGCTGTGACAACAGCCTTTCAGAACCCTGCTCTGAAAACCGAGTTAGATACCAGTAATTTCTACATGAAATACAGAGATAGTTAAGTACCTCAGAAAGGCTACTTAAAGTTTCTTCAGGGAGAGTGGGGAGGTGCCAATCCAACAGCAAATGCTACAGACAGCGTCTGTAATCCCACTCACACTTGAGGTTTGAGCAGCTCATTAAGGCTGCAGACAGATACCTCTATGTCTGATCAACATCTGGAGACAGGAATACTGATGGTAGGTGCCTACAAACTGTTCTTGCAGAGAGCTAAGTAAGGTTTGTTTTTCTTCACTGATGGTGGCTGTTAGCTCTTCATGTAAGACCTTCATGGATAAACTGTTCAGGGAGATCTGAGCAGCTCTCTGGTGTTGATATCTGCTTTCTACCAAACATCTGATTCATAGAAAATAATCCTGGGTGCAGACACTATTTTCTTCCTTCCTACAAAGGTACAGTTAAGCTGCCTTTTGATCTATCTCTTCCTAGTCCCAGAAATCTTGCATTAAGGGATGCACCAAGGCCTAGCTTCAGCAAGAAAGATGTAAAGACTCCCCACACTACTGAGGCTACACAGAGACTGGAGCTTGATGGATACCTAAAGACGTTGATTTGATATTTGCAGAATAAAGATTGAATTCCCTGTTTCTGTAGGCTCTGCAAGTGCTCTAGCCCCCTAGAGTAAAAGAATGTGCAAAAGGATAGTGGAGGCACTGCAACCTTTTTACAAAGAAAATAATCACAACCACATTCTCTGGGAGGTCCAGCATAGCCTGACTGCAGACAGAAATTGAATTGTTATGAGAAGTAACATGCTAGAACCTAATGTAGGAGCTGGTTATCTAGCTCCTCAAGACACATATAAACAGACTTGGGAGCATATCAACATCTTCACTCAAATGCTCCAGGCTCCCAGTACCTCCAAGCAAAGGAGAGCTGGTGAAATAACTACAGAGACACCTAGTAAACTGCCTCAGAAATGTTTCCCATTTTTTCCTGAAGAACATTACACAAATTTCAGTCCTCACCATCACATACTTCTGAGAAGTTAGTTGCCTGTACTTTCCAATGGACAACTAGTCTCTGGAGTCTCTTGAACATCTTTGAAAGTATCATTTTATGATTTTGTCACCACATGCAAGGGTACAGTCAGTGCTGGAACCTAAACACACACACACAAACATCAAGGGGGATCCATTCCTCATTTATAGTTAATGGTTTTCCTGATCACCTAAAAATATATCTGATAAAGAAACAAAAACATTAATATAAAAATATGTTGCATGTCTTGCATTCATGTGATATAGTTCAGGGTTGAACGGTGCTTTTCAAGAAGGTTAATTGGGAAATTATGATTCAATTAAATTTTAATACATCACATCATGATAACAGCAGAGAAATTGTCCCTTCTAAAGGATTTGAAAAGATTACTGAAGTTGGGGTCATGAAGTATTTAAAAAGTGCAGCGGAAAATTCCAGTTTTGCTCCCCCATGGAATGCTTTGCTCACATAAACTTTCGTCATCTTGACACAGCTTCACACTCAACTTTGACAATTTTAAATCAGCATATAAGTCATAGTATATAGTCACTGGCAGTTAATAGGACTAACTAAAATAAACTAGTTTCTTCAAAGTCGGTTGGCACAGGCTATCCTCTCATCTTTAACACACCTTAAAAGCTTGTGTGGCCTGCAATTTAATTTACTTGGTATTTTAACAAGGGGTTGTTTCTGCAGGCTAATATAAACATTAGCCAGTGAGGTCATTAGGAGCTTCAGACTCCTCCTGAAGGCTTTACTTGAGAGGTTAGTGGGAGGCAGATTGCTCAGACAATAAATTTCTCTTCTTTTAAATTAAATTTCTTTCATAACAGAACAGTTTAGGCTACAGTAAGAGAATGGTTGCAAAGTCTTAGGAAGAACTATTTTTAAAGTAATGGTGGGAACCAGTGTCTGGACTGTAGTGTCACCACCCCCAAATCATCTGTTCTGTCCTGAACTTCTAATATAACCTACTTGGTGAAGAATTTGCCTGTTAGGATTTAACTTTCGAAAGGACTTTAAAAGTGCATGTGATAAATGTTGACATAGTTTTCCATGTTGAGCTCATATGTGACACTCATATCTTATGAAGAATTTAAAAGAAATTTGGACTACTTTTTCCCCTATATAAAAAAGCACATCTCCCCACCTGCCATCCCCAGCCTGGGGTGTTGTGTTCAGTAGATGACAGACTGGATGAAAAACAGACTAACTGAATGAAGAGATTTGGAGGGTGGGGGTGGGGAATACCAGAGTAACATCTTGCAAAATTGTATGGAAAACTGTAGTATAGTGGTGGCGCAGGCACAAGGCTTTTAAGAACATGGATCTTAGTTTCAAAGAAGATGAACGTTAGCTCTTAGATCAAACCAAAACCGGTTCAGGTAATCACGCTTTTACTTGGTTTAACATCTTGAGAAAGAAAGGAGGAAACACACAGGCATTAAAAAAACAAACAAACAAACAAACAAACAAAAAACATGTTTTAGGAAAAAACTCTTTAATTTTAACACAACCAACCCATGGAACTCATTGCCACTAGTTATTGTTAAATCCAGTATCTTGGATTTAGTGAATTCACCACAATTTTTAGCATTTACATAGATAAAAAGAAAATCTGCAATTAAATATAGATAGATTTTTCAGAACAAATTGACCTCTGGACTTGTTCTGTTTCTATTATTTACTGAAGGCATATTGTACCAGTCACAATAGACAGTGAGAAATCAGACTACTGATCTGACCTTGGAGATGAGTGATGCTTTCAGTGATACTGATGTTTGCACAACTGGTCGTCTCCTGGCTCATTCAAAACCAAATATGAAAGTTATGCAAAGAAGCAACAATTTTCCATTGTTGTTTAAAAAAAGCAATATTGAATAGTCTGCACACAAAGAGCTGTTCAGATATAGTCTGGACTACAGAGAAGACATCCAACATCTCATCTTCATTGTTTTTTTCTGCTCAATATTCACTCAGCTGTGGAAGGATGTTTTCAGACATCAAACAGTCAGAAGCAGCACTGCAAAATGAATAACACTGATTCCATTAGAGAGAGCAATAAAACTCTCATTGGACTTCTATAGAAGAAGAATTTCACCAATGCAGATGACTTTTGAATATCTGTATATATTCATATTTGTTTCTCCTATCTTGCTACATACTGAGAATCTAGTTATTGTATTCCTTAAATGAGATCCTGCAAAAGCAAAAATCCCACTGCCTCCAATTTTAACAATACAAAGAAAAGCTTTTGCATAAAGAGCACAGATACAGTCTTTTCGTAAACCAGAGGTTATACAGCACCACAGGATTATAACACTCAAACACAAAATAAAGGTTACATATTTCTGTCAGGAGGTCTCTGGCATCTTGCTTAGACAATAGGTGCACTGTTCATTATCTGTTGCTAGAAGAGGGTGCTTCTTGTTCAGAACTAGTTACTTATGTTATGGCAATTGTGGTTAAATATGAAAAAATAAAGTATACGTGAGAATGTATGTATAGAAGAGAAAGAAATAAAATATTTCCTTTTGGAAGAAAAAGCAGGTGATTCCCGTAGTTATACACCACAATAGTTGTTGGAAGGCACAAGGAAAAACAATCTGTTAATAAATTAAACTATGCAGCTTCTCAAAGTGTTATTTTCTGTTGAGAGATTCAGAAATTCCAAGCTAAGGAAAATAAACACCATTACTCTGAATCTGCAATTTCTGTCAATGTAGGCAGCATACAAATGAATATTAACCTCTCTGACTGTCTTTAATGTATAACATATGGTTGCTGCTGCTGGGCTTGTTGAAGGAGTTGGGCTGAGGGTATGGGGGAAGGAGGGAAAAAGTCGAAATGAGCGATTCTGGTGAGCATTTGCTGTTTGTACTCGAGCTGCAAAAACTGAATGTGTTTGCAAGAGGCAAGAAAATTCAGCACTGCTGAAAACAAATGGCCTCACTTAAAGAAAACTGGAGGTGGTTAGGGAAGGGAATTTCTTCACTGAAAACAAATGTATTCTCACTGTAGAAAAAAAACCCACAACAACAAATAAACAAAATGAACTCAGTGTCTCAAGACTGCTTAATACCTAGCTGGGAATCTGTTTCTTGCTGATTGGAAGAGAAAGGGCAGTAGGAGGGGTTGCCTCAAATTTCTCCCAAACTGAAGGATTGTGGGGGTGGACTAGAGGGGGCTGAAGACTGTGTAACATCAGGAGACACATTTGTTCAGTCTGCACTGGCATTTCCAAGATGAAGAATTTGTTTCTGAAAAAGGTTAAAAACTGTTCTGTGACTTGGATTAAATTAATTTCTTTGGCATGAAAAGATAGACTTTACTTCTCTCTGCTTGGTGCCCAAATCAGAGCAATCTTATTTTGTTTCTGTTCACTCTTTTAGTTTGCCAGCATTGTTTGGCTTTCTCTTGCTTGCACAGAAATATTCTGTCATTAAATCTGATTTCTTTCCCCTGTTACACATCCTAATTCGCATCTTTGTCCCCCACTGGTCCTTGTTGTCTTTCCCACTCTAAATGTGGGAAATTAAATTTTGATTAAAACTTGTTCAAATCTTGCTCAGGGCTTGTTTAGTTCTCATTTCTGTCTGCTGGAGGAAAACAAAGTGTAAATACAAGAAGCTAGAACTTTCCTAAGTTTCAACAACTGTTGTGGTTTTTTTTTTTCTTTTGTGAAGTATTATTTTAAAGTGTCATTTACAGAAACTGTATTCTGTTATCTGAAACATATAGTTTAACTAACAATCCATGTTTTAAAATATTTTTCCCCCCTGAGATCACAACTAGTTAAAAGCATATCCAAAACAAATCTAATGTCCAAAGAGTCTGCATGATCCTCTCAGAATTCAACTTTTGCTACAGTTATGCTCAATGCCAGCATAATGTTTTGGTGATGCTTACCTAACCAGTTTTTGAAGACCTCCAGTGGTGGAAACTCTACAGTTCTCCTAAGGGCAACAGTTCAATATATTTGTATCAAGAACATTTCTGGTTCTTTTTTTTCTCATCTCCTCCTAATCTACAACAGTTTCTTGCTGCAATTTAAACCCATTATTCCCTGTACTATCTCACACAGACATGAGAATCAGATTATTTCCTTGCTAACAAGCTTTTATGTTCCTGAAAGCTGTCCCCTTTCTCTTACGAGCAACCCTAATTCTCATACTGGTGAGACTCACAAGACTTATGGGTTTTCCCCTTTGTAACTTGTGTAATACTACTGACATATATTCTGCATATCACCATAAACCTAGATCTATTTATGAAAAACAACCAGATCTTGATAAAATGCACAATGATAGCACACACTGCATCTTCTAATACTTAGTTTCAGGCAAAAACAAAGCAGGTTTATTTTGTCTGACTGTCTTTAGCATACACTTTTCCAGTGTTTTGGGCAATATTCTTGATAAAGCAGAAGTGAAAAAGAAAAAAGTTACTTCATTTTTGGTAGCCTGGTGTACATACCTTCATTAA
>VZTL01051910.1:0-19612 GCA_013400535.1 Scopus umbretta | reverse complement strand
CTTTACTGTTGCACTGCTTGTATTTGGGTTGCTTGAGACCTCTTTTATTATTTAATGATAGAAACATGCATGAGTGACTTCTAGTTTTGGGGCACAGGAAGGCAGAGCCCCTTGGGTCCCTGTGCTTGAAGCCAATGGTGATCTCTTTCCCTCTATGAATATTTTGGCCACTTCTGAGGGACTTTTCTAACTTCAGAGCAAAATATACAGAATCCCACGTAGAACAGCCTGTGTGTCATCAACAGAATCCTAGTCTCAATGAGATTACCATAGTTATACTTTACAAAATAGCATGATTTTGGTATTTGTGTTTCTCATGGCTGTATTAAAAAAAAAAAAAAATCACATTTGTAGATCTACTACTTATGGGCAGTGCAGTAGAAGAAAGCTGAAATTGCAGCCTTTTAACTTTTTATTTCCTAGTAGCTTCACCGACTGAGAAATTTATGTTAATGTTTCAGTGATTACACTATTTTTCTTTTGCAGTTAGTGAGATACCACTGTATGCAAAAGGAACATGTGTACTCCATAAGTATGGTAGTTCCGTGGGGGGAAAGGAGGCAAGTAATACAAATTTCAGGATGAAAACTTTTTTTTTTTCTAACTAAAAGGTTTTCCCCATGAGATGAGATACTTTCAGTGTTCAGTAAGGGGCTTTGGTTCTGTGGGAACTGGTCAAATTTAGCAGACTTAAATATAGAAGCCAAGTAGCATGGCAACTTGCAGAACCTCTGCCCTTACAAAGAAAAAAACCCCAACAAACCACAAACATCACCAGCTTATTGCCACACTCTAATATGCTTTTTTGAAGGGGTTTGAAGAGGCGAGGGGGTGAGAAATTGCTCTTTCCAATAGTAGAGAGAGACTTCTTGCCTCAGCACCCCTTGCAAGCAGGGTTTCAGCAGGATGTTTGGTGAGTCTACACCAGGGCATAAGAAAATTAATAGGAAGTGTCTGAAGGCTGTTCTCTATTGCATAGTCGAGTTTAACATTTCACTTTACCCATGGCTGACATGGGTTGTAGCTTAGTTTGGTTTTGCCAGAGGAGACTGATCCAGTCGTGTAAATAAGACTAGCTTTATAATAACAAGATCTGTGCAGGTTGGGAACCTTTTCTGTGGTCTGGTGCGTCCTGTGGTTGGAGGTGGCGGCTCTGGGCAGGAGCTGTTGGAGTGCTCCTACAGTGTAGCCAGGAAAGTGGGGGTGCAGGATTGGCCATTATGGGTAGCAACAGTGGCATCTTCTTGATGTGGACTGGTCAATCTGTTGAAGAGCATGAAATACGTAGTTACATTGCTAATCTGGACCAAAATCAATGCTACTGTGTCCTCTGCTCGTTCTCCTGAGAAGATTCAGGCTAACACAAGTGTGTGACTCTGCCACAACCACGTCTCCCATTGCATTTTAAAATAGCATGTATTGTAGACAGCAGTCCATACGTGTTTTTGAGGATACCACCCATTTTCTCCAAAACAAATTAAAATTCTGAAATAGCAGATTAATGTCATGAGCTTGGTATGTCTAACATAAAGACTGGGAAAGAAAAGCTTTATTACAAAGAATACAAAGGTCACTCCTCCTGCAGGCACAGAATGAAGAAGAGAAACTTTATATTCCCTGGTAAAAATAATTCCCTTGCTGTTGATTCCTAAAGTAAATCCAACCAAATCAAAAAGCCCAGAATAAGTCCAATAAATTGTTACTCTGCTGCTGTCACCTTTGCGTAGTAGGTTGTTAGCATATGTCTAGCTGTCTGGTGTCATTTTGAGATATAAATAGAAATGATAAAATGCAATTTATTGGATGGGCTGGAAACTAATTGCTGTTAGGTCTTAGTTATTTCTCATCATGCTTGCTGGGAACTTTTCCCTAGAAGGAGACGGCTTGAAAGGCACCCGTTTTTCATAAACTATTTTTAATACTTAAAAGTTACTTGAAGCACTTACTCGAGATGTTTATTTTCGGCAGAGAAGGAAACAGCTGAGTTCTCTTGTATATGTTCTTAGTCTCTGCTGCAGGGTGAATCTCCTTTTTTATTTTTTCTTTTTTTCTCCCCCCCTCCCCGCCCCTTGACAGGCTCTGTCTGTATTTCTGTCTCCTGCTCCCACTTGTCTCACGGAGAGTAAGAATTTGGAAGCTTTACGAGGAGGAGGAGGCAAAATGTGCTGTAACCTCCTTTTCTATGCTTGCCTATTGATCCCAAACATATTGCCGTAATCATGGTTCAGATTAACCAGAAGGACGTGAGGTCAAGCATTTGGCAAGTTGCCTTTTAGTTTCTTAGCCTGGAAGTGCAGGGTTTGGACTGGAGATGCCCCTTTTCAGGGACTGGCACCCTGCTGGAACAGAAGGGAAAAGCTGATGGGGGAAACGAGTGGCTGGGAAAGCCGGTCCCTCTGCATGGTGGGGTGATACAGGAGGTTTCTGGAGAGGTCAGGCTGGCTGGCTCATCTGCTGAATTTTATTCTTCCCTGGGGAAATGGCTGTTTAAAGGAAGCAAAACAAAAACGTAGCCATCCGTGTTTCAAGCCAGTTTGTGGTGGGTGTTGCAAGCAATTAAAATACCTGTTTTCACTCCCACATTGGAGACTTTGGATAATTTTTCTGGGCCTTAATTTGGCCCATTAGCAGTATCGGTCTGAACCTCATCAGGGATTTAGGAGCCTTTAACTGATCGAAGAGGTCTTCAGATCCTCTGAGGAGTAGTGAAACACTTTTCCCAACGGAATTACTGCATAGTTTGAATTGTATATTTACCCTCTATTGCTTGGCACACACCTTTGCACGATGACAGCGTGTTTTACTTAGTTAATTCACTTGTCACCCAGTTGCTTTGATAAAGGCAGAGATGTCCTACATCATGGGCACTGGTCTGTTAGTGACCATGGGACAAAGAGGAGACTAGAAGGGGCTACGAAAAGAGGAGGGGAGGAAAGCAATCTACTAGGGAAGAAACCTACAATGATGCGTGGGGTTAATGGTAATTTTGGTTGGCTTTTTTTTTTGGCTTAAAAATTCCTTCTTGGAGAATTGTTCTTCTTCATTCTGAAGGTGCAGCCTTGTACCATCAGTGCTCTGTGCCCCGCCAAGTGTTGGGCAGCAGAGAGAGAAGCCACTTTCCTTCTCCTATCCTCGCCCCTACCTTCAAGCACCCTTCCTTACACTTAGGTGGCTGTTCAAAGCCCGGCGCTGTGGTGGAAATGGAGCTAGATTGCAGTGCCTCGGCTCCACCAGCACCAGCATACACTGCCCTTTCCGCAGGAGAGCACCTGGTTTTCCATTATACCAGCCTTGATGATTCCAGCTGCTGCTTTCTGCCATTCTTTTTTTGAGTTCTGTGAGTTTTGCAACACCAGCGCTGTGAGATTTCATGCAAAATCTGTATGTTTTAAGAACGCACTCTTGCAATTGTAGCTGCTTGGGGCGTTTTCTCATATGCTACACCCCGTTGCGGGTGCTACAGGCTGTAGTTGATTTTTGCTCCAGGGTGGTTCTGTGCCACTAACTGTGGCAAGTGTGAATAAGGTGAATCCAAAATAAGCATAAGGAACTTCCTGAAATTTTCTAGGTAATCCTGTTCTCCTATTTTCTTGTATATTATAGGATCAGCTACATAAAAGATTGACGTATCTGATATGTGTACGTATGTCTTGTTGGTTTTAATCATAGAAACAATTCCTGCTGCATATTATTGCAATAAATGGAATGGTACATAGCATGTTTCAGCTACTCTTCCACTTCGCTTATGTCTACAGATGATAAAATATTTAAAATTGAAATTGCCAGTGTTAGCAGGTAAGCAAAAGGTGAGCCTGCCCACAGCATGGTACTCATTGCCAGTCCTGTCTGGAGATGAATTGTCTAGTGCTTGTGCTTTCTGGGGTCATCCTTGGTTGTAGGGTGCATAGTGGGAGGAAGGGGAAGAAAGATGACGCATTTCAGTAAGAAAGGATGACGAGCCTTGAAGTCTTATTGTCAGTTACTCATTGCGGTAATAAATATGATAGGGCATCCTTTTCATGACCTGCCTTTGTCTCTTACTGCATCTTTATCAGATGTAGATGCCCACAGTGTTGAAACACCTGACTCAGGATGTGCTATGGAAGTGCATGTTCCATAATCTTTGCTGCCTAGTTACTGGTGAGCCAAGGGTGCCTCTGAAAGCTCTTATCAGACAGTAAATAAAATAGTTATGTTTGCATAGGGCGTTTCCGAACTGCACCGGTAGCCTGTTTGGTGTCAAAGTGCACATGCTGTAGAGACTATGAACTTGCCAAATATTAAAAACAGTCACTTCTTTAAGTTTCTGTGTGAAGGGAGAGACTCTTGTCCTCCTGTGAAATCAACTAGACTTTTAAAAATCCTTGTATCAACTACCAACAACCAGAAAGTGCCTGGAACCCCAAGGAACATTACAGCAATAATGTTAACAAAATACATTTACATTGGTATGTCCCTTTCTAAATAGCTATAGGTCACAGCTAATATACCAGTGGTTACTTAGGCCTGTATTGCTACAGGTTAGTTAATGGGCTGAACTCTAAGTCTTTTTGTATTATTAGTGTATTCAGATTACTGCTGTCTGTTGTGAATGGCACAGAGCTGAGCTATGTAAGGGCTTGTTAAACTTCAGTGCAGATTTATTTGGAAAGCTCTAGTTAAAGCTTGAGTGACACATCCGTAGTAAGCAATATATCAATGTCCTGGAACGCTAACCCTGCAAGCCTGCCTTGGTTAAGGACATGGCAAATGCCTGTAATCTCTACAGAAAGGTTTAGGTCAGTCATTTTTGAATGCAGGAGGTAATTTTTCTTGGTCTTAGTTTCACATCTGGCAGACTGGCACAGTCCAGAACTGACAGTGGGCAGCGCAGAGATTGGAGCTGGGCAGCCTGTGGTCGGAGAACTGGTGCTGCCTTACAGAAAGATGGGCCTGATTCCCTTGCATGGTGGCTGGTGTCAAGTGGGAGCAAAGCTGCTGCAGCAAGTAAAGGACCCAGTTATAAAAAGACCTGTGTAAAGCTTTTCTGGTGGGTTGAATTGGGAAGCGGGACTCTGAAGAGGCGGAAATACCTACACTCCGTTTCCCTCAAGTGCAGGATTCTTTCCTATGTTTTGCTATTGTTTGGCATACAGCTTTTCACAAAGCTCCAACCCATTGGGCTTTCACCAGTTCCTATGGGAGGTTACTCCATGGTCTAACACGTTTGTCTGCCAGGAGTCTTCCTGCTAATCAGCCCATACGTTTCCTTTCTTCTTTTCACCTCATCAGTCCTAGTTAACCCGTTTTGTATGCTGCTCGTCTTAGGCATTGTCTCTCTTCTAGGGCAGAGCACCGTTCAGATGCTGATACTGTTTTACCATACCACCTGTTCACCTTGGGTGAAAGTAGGGTTTTTCCACAGCTACCTGCCTTCAACGTTGTTGATGAGCCTGTAAATCTATAGACTCTTATCTTATGGTAACTTGTTTCCTTGGCTGTAACCTAAGAGTTTCAAACTAACCACTTAGGAGATTTAGGTACCTGCATAAATTTAGCTGTCACTGGGAACCTGAATCCTTATGTTGTGTTGGATCTCTCAGCTATGTTTAGCTTTCTTGGTGGAAGTCAAGCACTTTGGCCTGGTTTTTGTTGCTGCTGGTCACCGTGTTCCTTCCAGCATTGTAGTGTTCTTTTTCCTGGCAGCCTTGAAAGGTGCAGAAAATAAGTTGTTTCCATTCCATGTCATTAGCAGGGTTACCGTATATTGGCTTAACGGTGTTTTAGAAAGGGCTATAATTTACTTTATGTAAAGCTTGATGTCATAGCATAGAAGTTTTGTTCTCCTTTTTCTCCCTTCCCTCCCATTTGCACTTGAGAAGTCTCTCCCAGCTTAGCTCCCACACCCTGCAGTAGAAAAGCTTCCTGTATTGCTGGTCTGGTCCTTTTTGCATGTTTGATTATATTACCGCAAGGGTATATTTCTGAGGCACATACACTTCTGCTTTCACTTAGTATATTCTTCTTGAAGAAGCCACCTGGTGAGTGAACTTGGGTAGGAAACACAATGATGTTTGTTATGTTACAGAGCACATAGCATTGTGAAGGATTTTATATTTTGATTCCAGTCTTGCACCTTTCTCCAAAAGGCTGATTTTGCTGTGGAGCAGGCTTACAGATAGTATTACAACATTAATTTTAAAGCAGGTTGTATTAATAAATAAATAAATACCAACCAACCACCTGCTGGCTTTCCACTTCTTTCTTCTGCTGTGTTATGAAATGCTCGAGACGTTTTCTGCCCCTCAGGAATTCCCACTGCAGTGTGTATAATCATCCTGCAAAGTCTGAGGAGTGTTTCAAAGGGTTCCGATCCACTCTTAGAAAAATTTTTCTATTTTCACAAAATACCATTTGCGCATCTTCCTCATTTTGGGATCTGCCCTCCAGGGTTTCCTTGCAGGATTTCAGGCCGATTCAGATGAAGCCTTTTGCCTGTCGATTCATTTTCATCCTCAAGTGAATTTGGCAAAACTATGTTGGCAGTTTTTTGCATCCTTAATTTTCCCGCTTCTCCTAAAGAACACTTAGTCCTTTCTGAAAAGGTTCTCAAAGGGTATTTATCTAACTTGTCATCTTTTATTCTTATGTATTGCATTGCTCCTGGGAGTAATCATCCAGCTGTAGCATGGTGCTATTTTATCCGCCCCCCCGAGTGGCATCCCCAGCTGCTGCTTGCCTCTGGCAAAGAAGACAAATGGTTATTGTGTTCTGGAGCCACGCCAGGTCTTCTGTGTCTCCGCTTGGTCAGTATTGTTGTGTTTTATTTAGGATCTGGCAGTGTTTGTATAACGCTGATTTATTTTCAGCCTTTCTTTCTCCATATCTCCCCTCCCCCTTGTTGATTTTTTTGTTTGTTTGTTTTTGGTTTGGCTGGTTGTTTTTGTTGTTTGTGTGGGGTTTTGGGGGGTTTTTTTTGAGACCTGGACTTATTAGAGATAGCCCAGCCCAGTGGGCTCTTTAGTAACCTGAGAATAATATGCTTTGGGCTATTTTTCCTTCCTTCTGTTTGAGGTTTTATAAAAATTGTGAGGAGAATGTCTAGGCTTTCATACACATTTCTGAGATTATTTTTGTCTTTAGTTAAACTGTTAGGTTCAGAAGAGAAATTTATACCAATTTTGAGCAAATTGTTGCCCTCAAATTTCACTTAGGAGAATGTGAATAAGCAGCTCAGCCAGACTGTTACATATGCCTTTCAGTACGTGTTTCAGAGCAAATACACCCTCATCAAAATCAAATGACTTCTCTGTTTTTTCTGTCCACCCTTAACCTGTGTCTGCAATGCTCGTTTCCTTTGACAATGCAAACAAGGATCCAGCCGTGGTCCCTCTGTTGCTGCTCTGAATAGCAGCTGATTTTACAGGACTGTTCCCATTGCTACTGAAGGTTGGCTGTCCCCCATACACGCTTGTGTAACCCCCTTCCTCGAAGAGCCTGTGCTACCAGAGCAGGAATATGAACCATGTGGGCAAAGGGATTGCACAAGTGGCTCTCACTCAAGGCAAGCACACTCCTATCTTCTCTAGCCAGCACTCATTTAGCAGTCATAGCTGTAAGTAATGACGTGGCCTAGCTAAGGGTGTGACTAGCAGGTAGTCCACTCGTTTTCTTAGGAAATTGTGAATGTCTCTTGGCTGTTGTCTTAGCCATAAATTAGGGAAATTGTTTCTGTGCCAGTGTTGGAAAGGGCATATTTGGTCAGCGTATTTTAAATATTTCTTGAAGGATGTGAAAAGCTTTGAACGGCTGAAATAACTGGAGGAGAAAAATAGAACAGGGGAAAAAAAGGGAATGTCAAAACTCAAGATCCATCAATATTGAAATGAGTTTCCTTCTTTTAAATCACACAGTTGAAAATGTCACATTGCCATAACTATGCTAAATGTAGTTATAAGTTTGCTGTCTCCATGTCTTTCCATGTTAGAAGAATGTCTGCTTATGGCTGTGGAGAGATGAGAAGGGTGCTTTCCAAAAGAGCTTTGACATTTACCCAAACAGCAGAAATACCTGGCGTGGACCAGCCAAATGTTTCAAAACGTGTTTTTCACTTCTAATTTTAACTCTGTAACATGATTTTAAATCTGCGTTTAGTAGCAACTTGAGCTCACGTTTGGAAGATACTCTGTAGACGATTGTGGTGGGTTGACCCCAGCCAGCAGCTGAGCTCGCTCCCTCAGATGGGCTCAGCTGTCCCGGCCACGTCCCCTCCCAGCCTCTTGCCCACCCCAGCCGCTGGCTGCAGGGGCAGCCTCAGAGGCAGAGGAGGCCTGGGAGCTGTGCAAGCGCTGTTCAGCAGTAACTATAACATGGGTGTGTTATCAACGCTGGTTTTGTCACCAGTTTAAAACACAGTGCCGTACAGGCTGCTGTGAAGAAAATTAACTCTGTCCCCGCCAAACCCAGTGCAACCAGTCACTGTCCTAAACAGACTGCTTTTTCAGAGGTTGGTTCACACTTTCTTGCCAAAGAAGGAATGTTTGGTAGCTCCACTTAACGATGTGGAGCCTTGTCACAGGGAAGCAGCTCTAAAACCTTCAGCATCCTTGGAGAGCTGGTCAGAGAGTGGGGACCACAGGATGGGGTTTTGGGAACTTCCACTGCAAAAAGTTGCACTTCAGAGTCATCTAGTCCCATGGCTTGTTTCCTATAGGAGAAAACAATAAAGTTGTCAATAAATGAAACAGGATATTGTGTAGACCACTTGAGTATTACAGTTAGTAAATAACTGGTGTTGAGAGATGTTTTTGCACTTCTTATCAACCACAGGAGGTGAGTTAGCTTACACTGTCGCCATGTAGTTGGGAAGTAGTAAGAGTCTGCTCCTGGCTAGCTGCAAAAGTGGCATAAACAAGTTGTGCTAAACACGCCACTGTAACAGCCTGCGGGATTCTTGAGTTTAGCTCATGATCCAGAGACTTGAAAATGTCAGAGTTGAGACATAATCAAAGAGCTTGGGTGTCACCTCTGTTCTTGTAAGGCTCACAGCTGCTGTAGCTTCATAAGCATCTCTCTGGTGTCCCGATCCAGTATTCAAACACCAAGTAAAATGGGCTAATGATAAAAATGTGTGGTGGAGGAAATAACTCAGAAGGGCTTAAATGACCTCCTTGGATGGTGAACTTCCAGATGTGAGAGCACAGACCTGTGAATGCAGGCACTGCAGCTTAAAGGAAGCTAAAACTAAGAAGGGTAATGCTGGTAGTAATGGGACAAAAGGTAAGCCTTCTCGAGGTGAGTATGATGCCTTGGAGCATAGTTTATTGTGTTTTAGTTAAAACATTGCAACTTGATCAGTTACAATACTACTATTTTTCCTCTGAAATGCTGCTGCATAGAATGAAGAATCCTTGAAGGTTGGCACTGAAGGGCACTCTCAGCGCCTGCAATCACGGCCAAACTGGCCCCACAGGGGGTCCTCCTGTAGGTCAGTAGGAAGCCAGTATGAAGGATGCCTCCTTTGTTTTTCAGTCTGTGTGTTTTTCTGAGGACGTGGCTTAGAGTTCAGCACTTCAGGACATGCATGTAGGTCCTGCAGCACTTCCTGTTTGCTAGCAGTTATATTTTTCACTGCAGTGTAGGTCTTGTACGTGTTAGACACCGCATATGGCTGCAGTTGCATACAGGGGGCTGGGAAGGTTTACCTCTGGTTTTGCATGTAGGTCTCTGCCTTTCCCTATGCCGCCTCCCCCACACCCTGCCTCTTGCTTCCATGCAAATAGGAAGAAATAGGGAGAAATAATGGTAAGTTGCCATTTATTAACACAGTTATGGAAAAAAAATCCTTTATTAATGCAACATGTGGCTGAAGTTTCCTGACACAAGCAGCTTTCTGATTCATAATTCTCCAACATCCCCTGTTGCAGCTCAGACAAGTCGATTATTTCCTCCCACCAGCAGATGTAGACAGGAACAATTGGAGCTGTGATAACATTATCTTTAATAGGGGCCAGCTGGGTCACACACCTCAGTCTTTCCTGTCTGTAAACAGCAGCGAGGGATGGCCCCGCGGACTGCCGGCAGGGAGTCGTGGCCACGCGAACTGACTGCTGAGAAGGGAGATGCCAGTTCAGCAGTAATCCTAAGTGGCCAAGGAGGGATGGAGGGAAGTAAAGGGGGCTTCTAAAGAGATGCAAAGCAGCAGAGAGGGAAGTTATGGTCGGAAAACTTGAAATGCTCTTTTTAACCTCTCCATAAGGTGAGAATCAGGAATTGGACAGCTCTGGATCAGCTGCCTTCTGGTGGGAGTGCCTGGCTGACCGAGGCCATGCTCGCATTGCAACACAGCGTAGAGGAAGCAGCCTTTGGAAATTGCCTTACCGGCTCCTGCTGGGAAGCAGTTAGCTTTTTTTACACTGCTGCGATGCGCATGGTAAACTTCATCTGCAGGAACTCTTCTTGCCAGTCGTCTGAAGTTTTTAAGTCAGTTTTCCTGTCCTGGCGGATTGAGCAAGCCAGGGGATGCAAGGGGGGCAAATTCTGCTCTTTTTTTTTTTTTTTTTTTTTTTTCTCCCCAGCATGGTCCATTAAAATCCTCATTAAATAGAAGTTTTCCGTGAGGTTTTATGAAGCCAGTTCTTATGTTGCTATAGACTGTTGCTGTAAATTAAAATGGGAAAGTTTGTTCACATCTTTTGCTTTTAATAAGGAAAGGATTTTTCATTTGGACATTGAGATTTGTACTGCAAGTTTCAAGTGTGCTTGCGCCCAAAAGGTTTCAAGATATTTTGCTTAGACTAACAGTGAAGACCAAACAGTCAGGAAGCATGTGGAAGGGGTTTTGTCATCAAACAGGCTCTTTTTTACAACTTTATGTGAAAACTTCTGGGTGTAAAAGCTGTGCCAGCAGTGATATGTGGTTTCAGTTTTTCCTGCTCGGGCAACGTGGAGGTGACTGCTTATGGTGGGGTGCTTGGCTCCTGAGTGTGGGACAGGCAAGGGGAAGGAGTTAGCAGTCATGCCATAGCTTAAAGGGCTAGTGTTGGAGAGTACTTCTAATTGTGAAGTGATACCAGTTAACTGCATCATAATGGTTTCAAGCCCCCTTTCCTCCCCAGAAGGTAGGCTTCCGAATACTACAGTGGCAAGAATTGACTATAGAGAAATGCATAGAAGCTCAATGCAAGTTCTCAGTTTCAGGAGATTGCTTAGAGTGGCAACACGTGGAGGCTTCTTCTGTGCCATATCCTAAGTGAAAGTTAACTAGTTCAGAAGGGAAGGAGAAGATGATGACACACACATGTATTCTCTCCAACAAGGGCTGTTGGAGAGGTAGGATTATATATATGTTAAAAAATACATAAAATATGTTTGTGTATGTTACACTTTTTTAATAACAATTTTCTTACTGGCCAAGGCTCTAACTGAGGCATCTTCAGCTGAGATGCCTCTCTACTCAGCTGGCCTCTGTGAATGTTATTCTGCCCTTCGTAGTTTAGCATGTCCTTGCTGACCATCTGGAAGCTGGGTAGCCATGTTAATTTAGGTGCGGTGTCGCACCAGTGTTCTTGTTTCTCTGTGTCTATGTGTGGTCAAATCAGTAGATGGAGTCAAGTTGCCCTTTGGAGAAAAGGAAGGAGAATTTTGGGGCTTTGGCTGTTTTGGAAGCGACTTCATGCCCCTCCAGCAAAGCAGGAATTGGAAAAAGGGATGTGAAGTCTAACAATGACAGAGCTTCGTAAATGTTTATGACAAGCTTCTGTGAAGTGGAAGCAGCAGGATGGAAGAAAATGCAAAGGTACTGGTTGGATTTTTGAAGTGGTCAGTGGAAGTTGGCTTTGTGGGTGGACGGGAGGTAGGAGAGAATAAGCTCAAGAATTTTGAAGGTGAACATGGGAGGGCTTCCCTCTGGTCCAAAAGGAGGGAGACGTAGTGAGGGAAACAGGGAAACTGGAAGGTCTGGATTACACGAGCAGGGAGAGCTTGAGAGAATTGATGATGTCTTCTAAGCAGTGGGCCTGGTGGCTCAGTGATGATACAGTTCACAGAGACTGATGAAAGGTGGGAGCTCAGGGAGCTACCTGAAATATGAGCAAGAGCAGAGGTTGAGGGAAGAGCCAGAGGTAGAAAAGCAGAAACTAGGATGAGCTTAAGGTTCAATTACAATGAAAAGCAGAACTGAGGGAAGAAAGAGCAAAGTGTCAAAAGAGAGGCTGCTGGGGATGTCTGGTAGAGTTGCGGCCTTGGGGGGAGATGGGAGCCGGGCTCAGCCCTCTCTGCCAGTTGGCAGTATAGGTCTTGCTCAGGCGAAAGCAGTGCAGAAGAGATGCCAAAGTGAAATTGGGAAGGAGTTTGGAGCTCTACCCCAGTGCAAAAGAGTGGAGAAGGAAAGAAAGTGAAAGTAAATGAAGCATCATCTGTGCTGATGAGATGAGAAGCAGCACGTAGGAGGTAGGAAGTTGTTAGGGTGTCTTCACAGACAGCTGAGTGATGGTCAAGGCAAGTGCCTTGATATTAGAGCTCAGGGAGAGAGTGCATGCAAACGTACTTTGAAAACTAGGTTGTCACATGAGACATTCTAGGAGTTTGTCTGTTTTTCTCAGTTATGAGGTTATAAGCTACACAGGCAGGCTTTTCACACTCTAGCGTGTTCTTATATTTTAACTATTTTCTTCTCTTCCCATTTTTGCCTATTAAAATTAGTGTGAATACTAAGGATGGGATTTAGTGTCTGTGGAAGGCATATCAACAAGTTATAAACTCCATTTTCTGAGGATGTTTTACCAGTTGCTGTGACAGGAACGCTTGAGATTCCTGTACACAGAGTTGAGTGAGGTATAAGAACTACAATTTTAGCTGTTCTTTTTCTCACTCATTTAATTACCACTGCATTCACCACATCTTCCCTGAATAGGAAGTCATTTTCCTGTTCACTTGAGCCTTTCAAAAATCAAAAGGCTGAAAAAAACAAATAGTGCAGGTGAGTAATGTCATTTTAAAGCCCCAACAGTCAGATGGTAGGCTTGGGAGATAGCACCTGAAACTATTATTAACCAATTAAAATTAAGTTCTGACCTAATTTTATGTCACTGATATTCCTTTAAGTCAGCGCAGCTGTTTTAGCGAGACAAGGTATCTGCAGGATCCTTGCAGAAGTCCAGCGAGGCCTGGGTGCCGTGCCAAAGAAGGAGCTACAGCTTCCTTCTCCATCTGGTGAGGAAGGCTCATCAGTCGAGATGGGTGAAGAAAGAGCCCAGAATTAGGGGTGTGCCAGACTTGTTTTACAGCTTGATGGCAAAGTGGTTCTTTGCCTGCTTCTTCCTGAGTGATGTTTCCGATGGTCTTTTTTTTTTAATCTTGCCTGTATGCTGCTCACTTAGTGCTCTGTTTATGATGGAAATTTTTTCTGTCTGATCTCTGTTGCTGCAAGTCCTAGTTCTTTTGTTCCTAAAAGAGTATTTAGGGAAGTCCTGGACCATACATATTTCTGGGTATCAGATTTCTCTTTGAACTGCATACCCCAGAATGCACATTTATGGCATAAAGCAAAGCAGTACTCAAGTGCAGCAGCAGTATTTATGATTATGGTAAGCTTTTTCTTGCCAGAAAGTGGTTAACACTCAAAGAATCTACATGAGCCCAAGTGCTCTTATTCATAGTTTTTAAGGACCCACGACCGTGGGATGTAAGTGTGGAAGGGATTTCCTAGGCTTTTGAGCCTAGAACTTACGACGTTTGGTTGAATTCTTAAGCACTTATTTTCATTTTGAGTTCACATTTCTAGATACAGATGCCCTAAACTGGGTGCACCTGTTCCATGTGGGGTCTCAGTAGCGCCTTCTATACCAGCTTGAGTCTTACAAACCTCACCCAAAATACCCTGATCCTGGTGAAACTGAGTTTATCTTTGTCAAAGCTGTACTTCAGCTACCATACTAGCATCCTTCTGTGAGCACAGGGCAGATGTTTTTTTGCATCGCGAGTTCAGCTACATGCAGCCTTTCATTTTGTATTTACTCATGTTGTCCTATTTCTGACTCTCCTTTCTGCACGTTACTTCTGTCTAGATGGTGGTGTAAATTACACTTCTGTGTAATTATTGAGGTCTATCAGTAATCTGCTTACTGCGCTGAGACCACTAAGGAAGATATTAAATAAAATGGTCACAAGACTAGTGCCTGAGGAATGCCAGTAGCTCACCCTCTCTGGTTTGCCACTGCTGCTTTCAACATGCAAGCCATTGTCATCTTCTCTTTTATTTCGCTCTTATTCGTCTTCCTGTTCTTCTGCTGGTCCTTGTCTTTCTCCAGTTTACCTGACTGCATGCTTTACTGAAGTCTGAGAAGATAGCTTTGCTGCATTTTCTTTGTCTGGAGAATCAGTGGTCATACAGCCAGTTAGATGGATTTGATCCATCTTTTGTAGATTCATGTCATGTTTTACTGTTTTACATTTTTCTAATTTACCTATGGAGATCTGATTATTTTTCCGTACTTCACAGGTGCTGAAATGCTTGCATAGTACTAGGTCAGATGAACAGTCAGTAGCTATCATTTTCCCCCTCCTACTCTTTCCCTAATATAGTTGCTTTTTTTTTTGATCCTTGGGAAGCACTCCATAATGGATACTGTTATTCAGAACCCTTGTATCACCATCCTGTGATTTCCTATGCCATGTTTAGGTTAATTGGATTTTGTTTTCTAGAAGGTTTTTGTTTGTGTTTGGAATGGTTTTTTGTTTTGTTTTGTTTCAAGTATCCAGTTATGGGAGAGAGGCAGCTTCCCCTCACGTTAGTCTCTTCTGTCAGCAAGGAGAAGCCTGAAATTACAGTGTAGTTATCGACTCCTTAAAATAAGATGAAGTGAATCTCACTCCGTGAGTTCTGGCTTTGACTGCTGGCACCCACTGATACATTTGTACCCATCTTTGTTACCAACTTGCCTTGCTCCAATGGTCAGTGTCTTTATTCTTGCTGAAAACTGAGGCCAAATATCTGTGTAGTTTGGGGCCATTCCTGTATTGTCTTTAGTATTAAGCCTTCACTTGCTGTACAGAGATCCAAATTTTTCCTGTTTTTTATGCACTCCCAAAATACATTTCACTATTTGGCATGCCTGCAAGAAATGCCAAGTGTCCTTTATGATCAAATCCTTGAGCTTTTCACAGCTCAGCAGTCTTTGCTAATTACTTCCTTTAATCTATCAATTTGTCATCCTGAGATGATAAAAAAATTGCTTGAGCTGTACACCAGTTTATCCTGTAATTTAAACTAACCCAGCTTGATGTAGTATTCTTTATATTACTAAATTTTATGTTAGTTTTCCTGCTTTGGAATAGCTGGGCCATAACCTCAGTCCTAATGTTTGTTATCCTGAGTTTAAGAAGCTAGTCTCCCCTAATGATATGGTTCCTTTTGTTTTCATTCTCATTAATGTCTGGCTATGTCCAAATAATACTATGGGATTGTCAGACGGCCTCAGCACAGCAAAAGCAAGACTTTTTATCACTCTCATTTAAAGGGAATTTACCTAAAATGTTCAGTCTGTGTCAGTGGTTCTCCATATGCATTGGGTGGGTGCTGTGCTGGAAGACAGTTCACCTAGGTGGGAAAAGATGTCTTATGCGTGGTTGAGCCATGGAGCACTTGTGAAGGACTGTCAGGCATGGTAGAAACTAAAAAGCAAAGATACCTTGCAGCTGCTGAGAAACAAACTTAGCTGTTAAGTGTTGTGATCACCTTCTCCATGCCAGGGTGTTTGCTGAAGCAATGAGTCAGACCCGCTGTGCTCCTCTTGCTCATGTTAAAGCCTTGCTCAGGTGTCCCAGCCACCGTCTCCTGGCTTCACTTTCTGCTCCTTTCTCCAATACTTTCTAGCAGGTGCAACACCTGAGAGAGTGGGCCAACATGGTTGTGATCTCCACCCATGCCCTTCTTCCTCAGTTTGAGAAATAGTGGACTAACTGTTTTATCTTTGGGACTGTATTCATTTCAGGCCATTTCAAATGTCCTTAAATTCATCCTTGGAAGGAACAGTTTTATCATTTTGTCTCGCTGGGAGCAGTGGTTTCAAGCTGAAGTAACGCTTTGTAATTGAAAGGCAACTTCATTCTCCTATAAAATAATACTTGCTGGAACAGGATGGAAGGGAATGCCACAATCTCTTCTATCTCTTCATGGTCTCTCTTCTGATTTCTGTTCATGCAGCATAGGGATATGGTATAGATCATGTCTTAGATCATGCTTGGGCATGACCTTCTCTTTGTTTAAAAGCAGCCTTACTCATTTTTATTTCCCCCTTAGGCTGTCTTCTAAAACTTTTGTGTTTCTTCCCTGTTGTATTCCTGTGTACTTCACCCTCCTCCTCCTCTGTCCTTCATGGTTGCACAAACATTACTAGCTACCCAATGTCTGTGAGCAGCACTGTCAGACTATGTTTGGATGAAGGAGGATCTTTTGTTAAGAGAAATAGGTTTTCATTTTATTTTGTTTTTTTCAGAAGCATTCCTAATTAGTTTAGGCAGGGGGCGAATAAAAAACATAAAACCTTTTCACCCTGACAGCTATTGCTCTCTCCACATGCATTTTAAACTCCCTAGTATACAATAAAGACCACATAAATTTAGCAAAGTAACAAGCAGACTGGATTAAATGTACTTTGTGTGCTACCTATATTTCCTTACAACTCGGCATCATCCAAAGCCTCTTGAGAAAGGGAAGCGCACCCAGAAATCCAGCTCTTCTGGGGCTGGTAGCTAACAGAAGTGAAGAGGGTACTAGTGGCCTGGTTGTGCCTCTCTGCTCATCAGCTGAAAGCTTTGTTGAAGGGAAAATTACAGCAGAGACATTGGCGATCTCTTGGGAAGTGCAGCCGTGCACACAGGAGCACCGACTGCTTTTGATGTTTGACAAGTTCTGCTGAAGCATTATCCTTAAGCTGAGCCTGAGCCATGTGGTGCAAGTCCAGAGCTGAGCTTTCTCGGCCTTTAGGATAAAGGGTGGTAGCCAGGCTTTCTGGGGGATGTTTCTTACGTATCGGCTTTTCTACTTACCTAATCCCAAAGCCAAAGGGAGGGGAGTTGTACAGTGCATGTTTACATGTCTCCAAGAGAAACTTTCAGAACATGTTTCCTTCATCTTAACTTTCTCTGCAGCAAGTAGTTATTAAACAACAAAAAAAAATGTAGTACTGTCAGATCTTGATATTATTTTCAATGTTTATATGTTATAATTCACCACTGAAAGCTTCCTAGAAGTGAAGTGTACCCCTCTCGCCCTCCTCCTTTTGCTTACCTGGGCCGTACTAGCTGTAGTGCTGCAGTATTTCTGTATTCTGGATTAGTTGGAGTGTTCTCCATGGATGGCTTCTCCATTCTGCTCCTCTTTTAATGTCTGCTCTTGTACAGAATTGATTGATCTGTCAGTTCAATAACTAGGCTAGACCTGACTCAGTGGGCTAGACCTGACTCAGTTTACTGAAAGAAATGTTAAAAATCTTGCTTATAAAGTATTTCTAGTCTTTCTGGATCTGATCTGCCTATTCCAAAGCTTTAAGTTCAAAAAGTGAGCCAGAGATTTTGTGAACCGCTTTGTAATTTTTCCCATACCTTGCACTACTGGGATTACCTGTATAGCCTTTGAATCTGGTGTACGTGAACACTATCTTTTTGACAGTAAGTAAAGCAAGGCAATCTCAGAAGCAGGTTATGCCAACTGCAAATTCTCCTTAGGATCTTGTTTTTCTATAACTTGCTTTCCTCCTTTGGAGAACTAATCTTCCTGTGTCACACGTTTTCTGTTAAACTTTTTTGCTCTGCTAATCTCTGGATTTGTTCTCCTGCCCTTCCTAATCCATGGGAGCATTGGTGACCTCAGAAGACACCCTTGGCAAGAGGCTTTTTTGGATTCAAGTAACATCGATTATTCTTTCTGCAGCGCTGAAAATCAGCAATTGCCTTTTAGAACATCCCTGAACAAGACTGAACGCCTTAACTACTTGCCTACCAAAACCTGCTCGCTGCAGTCCAGCCCTAACGGGACATGAGCTCTCAGGTTAATGTTGTGCTCAGAAGCAGATGTTCCTGCATCGTTGCAAGTTCTGGAAGGAACTTTCTGCAACTGCCAAACTATTGTACAGGAAAGGAGGAGATAAGCCAAGCCGAGTTACGGTTTAATTTCTAGAAGTGTTGTTTTTTGCGTTGGGCTGTAAGTCAAAAACAATATAGTAACAAAGTTTCTAGTATTGGGTAAAAAAAAATCTCTACTGAAAAGAAAATCATTGCTGTGAAGAGCTTTAGCCATAGCCCAAACATGGGATTTCTTGTTTTGCTTTTAAAGAAGTGAAGGGGCAAAACATGGTGCAGAGGAGGCTGCAGGGAGGCAATGCTTGCTGAGGTCCTGGGGGATTGCGTGACAGCAGAACAGGCCTTGAATGTGCAAAGGCTAGTCAGTTGATGTAGTAGTTGGGGAAGTGATCCATACGTGGTGTCGGTGTATGTCAGTACATGTAGTGTTAAAAAAACCCAACCAAACAAACAAAAAAACCCCAAAAAACTATGAGATTCCTTTTACCTCATTTTATCTAGAATACAGCTAGAAGTGAGAACTTCCCAGACGTTTCGGAGATCTTACCTAGCTTCCAGGGGAGCAGCAGTGTGTGACTCCTGAAAATGTGTAAAGTGCTCGCACGGTCTCTCTGGTAACTTGTGTCAAGCAGAATGCAAAGTAATCTGCTCTGGCACCAGTGCAAGAAAATGCAAAGAAACCATCTGTTAAACCCAGAATTTTCTCCGCTGGTGTTAAACTTTCAGTATCTGAGAAAATGGGAACCCAGCAGGGCTTCATAGCTTATGCTGTGCTGCTCCTCACCTTTAGGCATATCGTGCTGCTTGGGATGTTGCTGGCACCTGAGATTCTGAGCGATGCGTCCCATCGTGGGACATGCTTTCCTCCTCCTTTGGTGGTTCAGTTAAACTAAGCTGGGCAGAGCAACAAAAGATGACCCATAGAGTTAGTGTCCTGCAGTGGTAGAAAGGTAAGCCCTTTAGTTGGTCTTTAATTTCCTTGATTCTGAGAAGACTAGCAAAAAGGTAGGGTATTTTCAAGCTACATTTCCTTCCAGCTTGGGAAAGAGTTCTCCTCTGACATGGTGGCTGTCACCAATGCCGTGATGCTGTCTCCTCTTGTCAGTGTGAGGCAAGAGTGGGAGAGCCGCGGGATGAAGTCTCCTCACTGCGGTGGATTTCCTTTCTCAGATTGCCGCTGCTGCAAGAGTACGTGCAAGTTAATTTGGCACTGGGGAAGGATGGCTGGGGAAGCGGGGCGTGGAGAGAGGAAGTAGGGCCTCTTGGTGAACTTTTTGCTCGCTCTTTACAGCCCTTGATGGCTGGGTCCATTTTTGCCCTTGGAAGTGGGACAGAACTGGTGTTTCCAACGCACAGAGGGTTTTATGTTCTCCCTCAGTATCTTTTGGCCCCACTAGCAGCAGCAAGTGCTGAATACTTGCGCTAGCTGTGCGTGATGACAGCCCAGATCACTTTCTTGCTTGGCCAGAGAGATGTGGAAGAGTTCTCTTAAATATGTAAACATTTATGTAGTTTGAATATGTGAATATTTTAGGAGCTATGGAGAGTGTGT
>VZTL01051908.1:0-11352 GCA_013400535.1 Scopus umbretta | reverse complement strand
TTAAGCTAAAACCAGGACAGCAGAGAAACCAGAGAGGGGAGAAATAATTTCTAAGTAATAATTATTCTGTCAGGAGATGAAGAAGTGACCTAGTCGAGCTTTCTGAGATCTGGAATATCCAGGATAATACAGTATGAATTACCATACAATAATATAGGCATACACAGTCATTATAGTTTTAAAAAAGCCTATACTACAGACAGAAAAAAGGTTGTCAAAACAGCACCCTATGAGATGTGCTGAGAACTGAAAGCCAAAGCAACACAGAAAGCAGCTGGAAAGGACTAAAGATACTTTGACAATACGTGGTTCCACAGTAAATACTTCATATGAGGCAGGGGGAAAGAAATCTTTCCTCACAGAGGAAAACTACACATCTCCCAGGACATCACCTATAAATTCTAGAAGTGTTCCAGGGTTCTTCATTCAAACACTTACAGAATTTAAGGATGAATACGTTCTAAAAACGACATTCACATTTTTTATTATTTTATTTTCACCTGAACATTACCCCTAATTGTATTTTACAATAGTTGACGGAAATAAAGAATCCATACCCTTTGAAAACTGAGATCCCCATCTCTTCAGACTCAGTCATAGTTTCTCCATAATTTCCTAACTATTCCTTCAATTCTCACAGTTGTTCAATCTGTTAAGATCTGTTTTATCAACTTTCTAATCAGATATAAAAATTTTAAAAAAAGGAAATCTCTCCATCTCACTTTTTCACAGGGTAGGTGTAAACACATATACGGCAACTGGCAGTCCCAAGTGTAGCTTAGATGCAAAGATTTTAGATGAGCTGGAAACTATCAAGTAAAAGGTCCATCTATATTGCATAAGGCCTATCATTGGCTATTGAACATTTTTCTTTCTCCTTCTTTAATATCACAAAGCTTTCAAACACAGAAAACAAAAATAAGTTTTTCAAACTTTCTTTCTAAAAGAAACAACAACTGATCAAAACTTGCTTTTCATTTATACCCTTTTTTGTTTAAATTTTTCTGACCAAATTCTTTCTCTGTTCCAATACACATACCTACAGCAAAGTGGAGGCCAGTTATAAATGAAAGCATGTTATAAAAAGAAAAGAAAGAAAGAAGAACTATTCTCTACATTAAGATAATATTTAACATTTTTTACTAAATTCCATATTCACAGTTGCAAAGGTAGAGCTGAAATCCAGAAGCATTTTTATAATCTTGAGAACTTCACCCCTCAATGCTATTACCAGGATTTGACTGCAATAATTTCCAAGCACAGAGCATTTCTCATGTTTTCAGCCTTAAGTGTTCAAGCAGAAAAATTTCTCTCCATGCTTATTTCATTGCTAAGGAGACCTTTATAAGATGTCAAGCATTTCAAAACTGTAAACTAATAGCGATTCAAGTTTTAAAAAACAATCAGATTTCTCCATTATGAGTGCTTACTTAAAAATATTTTTCAGAGCATTGTTTAACATCCAGCAATAACTTCAAAATTACTAATCCCTCTTGAAAAAGGCTTGCAACATACCCACTCTTGTATATTCTGACAAGTTCCTTGGGGCAATAAGGAACATCACTCCCCCAGGGTTATTCCAATAACACAAAAAAATACAAATACAGTTCCAAAAATACAAAATGCCTTCTTATTGGCTGGCTAGGAAGTTGAAGAAAACTTTGAAAAAGTAAAGGGCAAGAAACAAGTATGAAGTTCCAAGGAGCTTTCTTTTCAGTTGGTAGTATATTTTCCTGGAGTCCTTAACACCATTGGGACTGAAGACTCTCATAGGTTTTATGCCATGTTCTAAAGTGGAGAACAGGAAATGTGACTGACAATTTGTTTTTTGTTTTTTTAAAACAGCCAAGAAAAACATAACTGTTCACCACTGGTGAAACTGTAGTCAGCTAGTCATATTCTCACCTAGTTCTAGCACACTGGGTTCAGCTTCTACTAAATTTGAAGTATCTTCATTTTTAGCAGAAATCAAGTTTGAACGGAGCAGAAGTTTGGCATTTAAGGAATACGGAACATCTTTACATTTCATCCACAGCACTTGGGAGCAAGTCTTCTATGCAAATGTTCTTAAAATATGAAAACAAATACCAGAAATGTACTTATTCTGAAATGGACACAGGGATGATGAATTATCAAGACTATTATGTACTCCACAGTAAGTTAATCATAAGCAAAGCCTTTATAACTGGTTTCAAAACAGTACACAGTTATACAAGCAAAAACAGAGATCACAAGCTCACAGGTCTCTTCTGGCAATCGTTCATACGGAATAATGTATTGCAAGATAGTTAATTGATCTGACCCCTTCCAACTGTTTTTAAACAAAATTAGATCTTCATAAAGCAGAATTTTAATGCCTATAAAGCAGGAAAAAAAAATAGAGCGCTGAGAAATGCCAAGATTACTGCTTGTTCATTCCTATTGCAACATTTACTACTAGGACATTTACTACTACTCTATTTCACCCCTTCCCACATCCACTCATTTTAGAGAAGGAAATACAACTCAGTTACTAAATCTCTAACAGGATCTAACAGAATATTTTTTTGTGGTTTTAAGAAGTTTCCCTCCCATATCCTTGTTCACACAGAACATGTAAGCATTTAAAGTTAAATATTTTTTCCTTACAAGCCCCTTTGTCTACCTTGTACACATGGCATGTAGTGACATACAAAAGCTAAGACACCAGCAAAGCAAACCTTTAAAACAGATTAAGACAACATAAGTGATAATATAAATTTAATTAATAAAATACTGAATAGCTCTCATTCTGGGAGTAAACTTTTTTTTATTTTTTTAACAGGCAATTCTCAAAGTAGTTTACAAAGTAACAAAACAGTGATTAGCAGCCTCATTCCCTGTGCAGACCATCTCACTCAACAACCATTGTGCACACAGCTTTTGACAGGTGACTAAAGCTTTATGGAATGCAGGCAAAGATATCCATGTCCGAAAGCGATCTTTATCAAACACTCGGTCACCAGAAAGAATAACCATGTCACTCCCACAAGGGAGCACTTCTAAACGCTGTGGCATTCCCACAGCGCTGCAACGGGTACATGAGAGCACACGTTGGGATGAAGTACCTCAGGCCACAATTATCTGACCCTTATAAGAATGCCTCGTCTAGTGCTAACCATGACCACAGTTTTTAAAACTGTGGCATAGGCCCACCATGATGACAACAAAGCATCAATTCACTAGACACGAAATACTAAACTTTCAAGTGAAGCTCGACACGACCTCGATCTGAGAAGACAGCAGAGACAAAAGACATTGCAGCCTGATGACCCATGCTTTATCTGGATGCACCCAGCTACCTCCTGAAATTCTATTGGCTCCCTTGATGAATGTGAAATTATTGATCATTACGAGTAATTACTATAGCAATCTGTGCCTCTGGAAATGAGAACAGCCAAATTAAGGAAATACTCAAGGTTGCAAGGGAAGTTGTGTGGTTTTATTTTCTTTTATGTTATTTCCATGACAGAATTATCATTAACAGCTCTGCTGCACCTTTCTGAACTGGAATTTGCCATGAAGCAGTATCATCTACAAAGCACGACACAGGTTACAGGAGATGGCAGTCAACTCGCTCTGTAAGAACCAACTGCACATGCTTTTTAAATGCAGAATCCTCTTTTGAGACTTCACATATATCAAAGCTGTGTCTTACCTTCACAAACCAAAGGGATAGTGATTATTATCACAGATAGTCACACTGCATAATTTATTTTATTTCATTTTAAGAACTAGTGACAATGAGGTGAATAAGAAAATCCTTTGGGATACAGTAACTATCATTTCAGCCATACAGAGACATATTAGAATTAATATGGTCAGTTCAAAAGGAAAAAAGAGATCGCTACCTTTTCCATTTTTCCTCTTTAGAATACTCAATAAGAAAACAGGATATTACTTTGTCTTCATAAGTCTCTCTTCCCCCAGCTTTTATCTATACCACTATACTCTAACTAGAAATTTGTTGAAAATTACTACAAAATGTTTAGTGGGTTCAGAACCTTGGCACCTGCCTGCATTATCCAAAAGTACTTGATTGTTAATACATTTAAATCCAAATTAAAACCTTCATAGATCAATGTCACCCTGCTCCGTAGGAAATTTCTTATTTTGTCTGGACTAAGTATTTAAACAAGCTATGCCAGTAAAATCCAAGCATGAATCATAGAATCATAGAACGCTTTGGGTTGGAAGGGACCTTTAGAGGTCATCTAGCCCAACCCCCCTGCAGTGAGCAGGGACATCTTCAACTAGATCAGGTTGCTCAGAGCCTCATCCAACCTGACCTTGAATGTTTCTAGGGATGGGGCCTCCACTGGGCAATCCATTCCAGTGTTTCACCACCCTTATTATAAAAAATTTCTTCCTTATATCCAGTCTAAATCTATCATCTCCAGTCTAAATCTCCTCTCCTTTAGTTTAAAACCATTACTATGTGTCCTGTCACAACANGCACTCAATCCCACTGCCCATGTTGCTGGCAAAGATGTTAAACAGCGTCAGTCCCAATATTGACCTCGGAGGAACGCCACTCATCGCTGGTCTCCACTTGGACATTGAGCCATTGACCACAACTCTATCACAGAATCTCTGATAGTCAATGAATATTGAAGACAGAGTTTCACTGTGAAGCTGTGGTTGAACTGGCAGCAATGTATAAAAAAATACAGCCAAACGTTAGCTAAATGAAGAGAGAGGTGGAGAGCTTGGTTTATGTCACCAGATATATAGTATTATGCAATGATGACCAAAAAAAATTTACAACAAAGGAACAAATTTTAAACAGTGAAATAGCATGCTTTGTATATTACAATAAGCTGTGAACCTAAACAAACAGTTTAAAAAACTAAAAGGGGCCTCGTCCTGAAAATTTCCAATTGTATTTCAGTCCAATGGGATCCATGGGTGACTAGAAAATCAAGAGACCCATGAGATCCTACTTCTGCAAACATTTATGTACAGTGAAGCTCAATGGGTAAAATCAAGGATTTGCTAACTCCACTGGGAACATTGCATTGATTCAGTAAAGGCAGGATTTCATCCTATTAAAGACCACTATTTTCAGTGTGACCAGTCATATGCACCTAGTGGGGAAAAAAGCATTTGCAGAATGTTAGATATCAGGTGATGAGTGTAGTTTTAGAAATCTAGAATAAATCCACAAATCATTACTTCCCAGAAAGTACACAGTAAAACACATCCCCTAAATCAGGCTCATCTCATATTTATATTTTATTAAAATAATGAAAAACAATAAACATGTTGACAAACACATCTTAAAAAGGTTAATAAAACCAAATCCAACTAACACATAATATAGATATTTTTTCATCTGCATAGACAAATACAAAGCCATTCCAGCAAATTCTATTCTAACACCTTTAACGATAAAAGCATCAATCACAAAAAAATCAGCAAGCCAGTCAAGACACTGAAGTACTAAGCTAAATTCCAAACCATTAAACTTGCCCACCCAATTCCACTTGTGATTTTGGCACTTCTGCTTTATACTGAACCATATGAGGAAATTCACAGATCTCCCCATTCAGGTTGAGCTACCATATAATTTTAAGTGATTAGAAAACATTGTGGTTGCTAATGCAGTGTCTGGGAGCAACAGTAAGACTCAGAATGATTAAATTAAAAGACGACACTCTGGAAACAAATTCTAAACCTACCAATCAAAGAAAATGGATGGCAGGCTAATTAGAAGCTCAAACTTAACTACAACACTGATTTCAGGATCTTCATCTTTCATTAAAATTACTTTTCTATTTCAAGACACTTTGTAGAATTTCCCAATTATTAGTAAAATCTTGAGAATACATTTGGAAATAAAACAGGCTTCTCAAGTCAAAGTGCAAAGGTCACAAAATATACAAATTGCTTGCTTCAATACCTTGTCTTTGAATTACAAGTTTTCCATAATTTCTTCTATTTTTTGTTCTGAAAGAGACATAACCATTTCAAAACAAAGGAGCATCATGATGAAATGCAGGTTTTATAAAACTCAGTCAGAAACACAGCCTGTATAAAACTTGAAGAGAATTCAGCAAAGAGATTGGACTTCACTAGGTTTTACTAGCAAAAAAAGAAAGATGGTTTGAAGAGTCATTTAGTGAAAGTAAAAATTCATTGTTCACACAAGTTGCCACAACAGTACGTTTCGGACAGAGTAGACTCTTGCTTCCCTCCACAGATGAAGTACAGCATAGACCACAATAATGCTTGCTCCACAACAATACCCAGCAAATAACCTTTACAAACTTGACCTGTACCCTACTTCATATGATATTCAACTTCTATGCCAACAGCTATTGCTATACAGGTGTGATTACTTTCAGTGATGTAGATTTCATTTTATGGGAGCAAGACAAGTATTGATAGACCAAAAATATCCTACTGCTAAGTCACATAGCAGGTGGACTTAACCTAATAATAAAGAAGCAAAGAGCTTATCATACCCCTGCCTGGAACTCGCCATCTATAGAAAAAGAAAGAAAACAAAAAAGGAACCATCTGAAGTAACATTACTGTGTATTCAATGGCAACTCTTCATCTGGTGATCGAAAGAATGTGTATTTTTAGGTCACCGAATTTGTTGTGCTGCAGATAATGGCCAACGATGCTCATTCTTCTGCCCACCTGGAACTGTACCTTCCAACTCTCTTCTCTCAAACTGACAAATTAAGAAAATTCCCACCTGCTAATTCACAAGCACAAAGCCCACCAGAACACAATCAGGTGCAGTCTTCTTTACATGCACACCTGCCCTAGCCACACAATAAACTCAGACAATGCATCCTGCCAGTTAAGCCTAGGAGTTAGGCCTTAAGCAGAAATCAAAAAATAAAACCAAAACAAGCAAATGTTCGTCCCCCAAACTGGTTCATCTTCTGTTCAAAATCAGATGAGCTGCGAAGCTAGTAATCATTTTAGTGTGTAAAAATTATTTTATCACAGGATTATTCTGACAAAGTAAGTATGTCTCACCACAGGCTATGGATTGGTGTCCAATGAAGTAAATGCCAACATTATATATGCATGTACATATTTACAGGATTGGGGCTTTATTATTAATCATGACATTCTATGTTGTCCTCCTGCTGTACTTCTAAACATATCTGAAGCTATATTGCTTTCTAACATTCATTTCAAAATATATTATTTAAAGATGCACTTATAATCTCTTAGCCTTTGAGAAATATCATGAAAAAAGAGTTCAAAATTGGCAGTATAGGCAAAAGTCCTTCAATCCATGTCTTTGAAAATATGACTTTTTCCCTACTTTCAGAAGGTCAACTGCTAACTCCACCCATATCCCACACTGTTGTTCTTTTCCTTAAAATAAACTAAAAAAGAGAAGAGCAAACAGATTACAGAAACTCCTCTGATATGTTTAGCACCAATTCTCTACTGAAAGAACAGCTGTGTGGTAAACTTGCCAATTTTTGAGATAAACACATTTTTGACCTGGCCTCACTACCTATGTACCCTGGTATGCTGACGGTAAAGCAGGACAGTTCAGACCAACCTAAAGTTAAAGAGTAAATAACCTCTCACCTTCAAAAAGGCTTTGGAGACACACTCAAAAAGATTCAAAGTTCTACTTCCTAGAAGAAAGACATTTTTTCCATGAAGGAAAAAAAAAGTGTTAAACAGCCTACCATCAAATACACAAGAATTAATGCATTTATACTGCAGCCTTCCATGCAAACGTCTCATTCCTTGACTTCTTTATTCTAACTGGCAGCTGAGTCTATGGAGGAGATGGGACAAGACGTGTAAGGTCTTTTTTAAATCCTGCTGACCTAGACTAAGATTCCCTCTGGGGCTGCTAGAAGTAGGGGAGCAGAGGAAAGAGATAGCAAGTGTCAGGTACGCTTCAGTGTCTGAAATGTGATAATTAACCTTGCAACTTTCTCTGTTTTAAATCTAGGAAAATCTCCTCATTGTCTGAGCACAAGTTCATGAATAGTTCTACTGCACAATATTTGGATTAAAAAATAGTACCCTCAACTACATAGAGCAGGAAAGAGCTCTTTTCAACACTAATATATAACCACATGCAAACACACCCCACTAAATTAGTAACAAATGCTCTTACTGATTTTGGCTGAGATAAGCTTTCTGATAAGAAAAGATTTTCCTTTCAAAAAAGGCTCATTTTAAACATTTGTCTTGTTCCGCTGATGTAATACAGCTGAAGTTCATGCCCTGGTTCAGTCAAATCTAATAGTTTTAACTTCATTTCAACCATTACTGGTCATAACAAGATGTATTCAAAAGAGTATTTGTGTTTTCTTTATTCTATTGCATCAAAGTTAGGAAAACACATCTAGGTAGTGTACATTCTAGCCACACTGCAGACCAAAAAATCCAGATGAACGTTTTGTCTAGAAGGATGACTAAATAAGTTGGCCAAATATCAGAACAAATTCACTTTGATGTTTTAAGTTGGTGGAGCTCAGAAACATGACCTAACTTATACAGTTACATCCTCTAAAAAAGTAGCAACCATCTCTTCCTTTAGCATCTGCTTGGGTGGGGGGGAAGAAGAAAAAAAAAGCATTCATTACGAATGATGGCAGAATTCAGCATGAATAAAATGGTAGGAACAAAAGGAAAAATATTTGTCTACTTTCACTCATATTCATGAATAGTTCATATTCATACCTTTTTCAGGACCATCTGCAGTGCTTGCCTCCACTGTTACCAGAAATGCCTTGGAGTCTGCTTAGGAGCCCATAGAGAAGGATGGCATTTGAGATTCACATTGTAGGTGCACACAGCTGAACTCAGACTGCATTGACAGGTTCCATGTAAGCAATTCCCTCAGAGTGATGCTGAGCCACTTGTCAAAAATTAATGATGAAAGTATATAAAAATAGTTCTACACCTGATAGGAGGTTTTATCTAATTTACTGAGCTCCATCTACCATGTAAGAAAGCAGACAGCTGGCATGTCATTAAGTGATAGGACCGGAGAGAATTCCTGAGCACCATTCCTGTGGGAAGAAGTACTAAAGAAAGCCTGCTGTGCAATGATAATATGAACTAAATGTTATGTTCTTCTCAAAATGGAAAATTCCTAGGGGAAAATATAAAAGAAAAATAATTTCCCAAAGAAAATAACTCCATTGTAAAGCTTACTGTTAAAGGAACTGGAGGAAGAAATGCCTGCTACCCTCACAGAGCAAAGAAACTATGAAGAACCAGGAAGATACGCAGCCTTGCTTTCTTTTGGAGCAGATACAAGAACATAGCTGTTTAAAGCAGAGTGAGGTCCACAAAGACAAATTCTAAGATGAGGTGGCTAGTTTCCCTTAATTTCCTCTATAAACTGTGGAGTGGAGGGACCATTGCCTTTTTTTTTTTTTTTAACTTTCAGTGCCTTTGATGCCAGAAAATCCTTCTTTCTCTTCACTCACTACAGAGGAATCCTAACTTCTCTAGATGAAAACTGCTTTTGTGAATCTTGCTCAACCACAGCATAACAAAGCAAACCCCACCTATTCAAGAGATACGCACAGATGAACTTTAGCAGTAAATGCTGTAATAAAACATAAGAGAAATAGTATCAAAGGACAATTTCANTACACACACACACACTGAGGTTTCCTCAACTAGCAGGTTGACTCCTTCTGTACGTACTCAGTAGACAAAGCTTTAACTACCACTTTACAGGAACTGTACACTACAGTCTGCACATCATTTGCTTGATTAGCATTCCTCATCTCAGTAGAATGACTAAGCTGCCAACAAAAAGAGCCACGGTAGGTGAAGTAGTTTCAAAAATACATTAATGACCTGCATCCCTAAGTTATGTGTTTCTGAAAATCTCACTCTTCTTCAGAAGTATTCATCCAGAAAGCAGCTATCATTGCTTTATTCTGTAGTAAAATTTAAAGCTACCCCCAAGACTGTCAGGTCACTTGGCACTACTCTAAGCCTGTAACAGCCACTTAAGGCAAGAGAAGAGAGCAATGCCTACATCACGCCATTTACCAGCCCTCCTCCTGTTCTGGGCATCAGAGACACACCTCAAGTGATTACTTAGGATCAAATACAAAGCTATCTACAGTATAGTTAGGTTTCATTTTCCACAACTCCTGTTTGAAGTCTACCCTTCCTCCCTTTATCCAATTCTCTTTAATATATCCTTAAGGACAATAGGTGTCTTGAGGTGTGTTCACATCAAGGCATGAATTCTCAGAGTCAGGTCTTCACCCGACAGCAAAAGCATAACATCCGGAGTAAACTGAAAAAGGAGAATAGGAATAAGTGGACAGTTCAAAGCATGTTACACACTGGTATTCACCACAACTTTTTCTTCCACATAGTAACACAGGATTAAAGACACAAAATTCCCAACACTTTCCCTTACTGTGAATAGTAACATGTTTTAAATCTTCAGAAGCAGCCAAGAAAGTGGTCCAATCTAAATTAACCACAGACATTTTAGTTCCCTTAAGAACAAAATTTTAGTACATTTGGGTTTGGATTCATGATCTATACAGCTCGAAAGTTAAATAACTCTGGCTATAAGTAAACTAAAGCTTTACCTATAAACTGTTAAGAATATTTCTTTTCCCATTGAAACAAGCCATTCCAACCTAAGTCTATATACCACAAATTTTTGTTTAAAATGTAAAATACAGTTTAAAAACAATCAACATAAACCCGAAGCAAACAAGTACCCTTTATTTGTGGCTCAGGTGGTTAAAGCATGATGTTTAAGAAAGGATCGATACAAGAGTTGTTGTTTGGACCCTTGGGGGTCCTTCCACAGAAAACAAAATTTCACTACTTCAACTGACATATGAACAAGGACAGCATGTAAACACCATACCACATTAAAGTTATTTTAAGTTGTTTCACATTTTCTGTGCCACAGGTAAGACATATCCATAGTATTAAAAAACCTACATGTAAACAGTATTCTGCAATGGAGGCAAGTGATTTTAGAATGCTCTAAAAAGGGTTCTTTTCTGTTTGAACCTGAAGTTTTATCACAGGCATCAGTACACTGAATTCACATAGCAAGCAAGTTTTGAAACAGAATATTGTATATTGTAAACTCAACTACAATATGTATCTATACTATAACAAACAAAAAGTATTAACAAGTAAGATGTAAAAACTCCAGTTTAAAATACATCTCCCATGCCTCTGGCTAACTGAGGGTCACAGTGCTTAAAGGCCAAGTTGTACACAAAAAGGCTTATATGTTCATTAGAAAGTTATTGCCTCAGAAAATCTCACTGATGTGGTTAACATTAGGGTAAAACGGACCTCAGGTTGGGGCGGGGAGGGAATCATTGTATCCTG